>RJWJ010010554.1:0-46458 GCA_004363605.1 Indri indri | reverse complement strand
AAAAAAAAAAAAAAAAAAAAAAAAATGAATGAACTACTGATAGATGTAGTAACATGGAAGAATTTAAAAAATCATTATGCTAAGTGAAAGAAACCAGACACAAAAGAGTGCATACTGCATAATTCCATTTATATAAAATTCTAGAAAATGCAAACAAATCTATAGAGATGAAAAGTACATTAGTGGAAGCTGGGGCTGGGGTGGAGGAAAGGAAAAATTTTGGTGGGTGATGAAAATGTTTTATATCTTGATTGTAGTGGTGGTTTTATGTGTGTTGTCAAAAGTCATCAATTTTAAAGTCTAAAAGTTGTAGTTTATTATGTTTTCATTATACTTTAATAAGGGTGATTTAAAAAAGCCTGAAAGGCAAGAAAAAGACAGTATTGACAAAAAGTACAAATGGTAGTTCAATTAATTTAGGAAAGCATAAATGGATGAGTCTGTATAATAGTCTTTTAAATAATAATTCAGTTCCATTTTCTACCATCAATACTACAAATTTCTATGTTGGAACAGTCTATTAAACTAATGAATCACCATCTCTGCCAACATTATTATAGAAACTCCAGCATCAATTTAAAAACTCCAGTGTTAAAAAAGAGAAAATATGTTGGTGATTATAACCAATTGACTTTCCATATATTGGGAATAAAAGTTAAAGACCCTGCAATGAATTATTTACAGAGATACGTTTCCAAATAGCAGTTGAAAATCTTTTCTCTTATTATGTCTTTTAAAAACAAAATATAAAATCATAAAAATAAATTCTTTAATTTTTAAAAAACATGAAATATAAGAATTTTAAACATTGATTCACAACAGTTTTTTTTAAATGCCAGAACATACAGTTAAAGTTACTCTATAGTTTCATAAATACTTGGACCCCAATTCAAACATGATGTAAAGCATTTTATAATTTGTTGAGAAATCATATCTTATGTTATATAATTAAGTTAAAATAAATTAAGCATTTTATGTTGTTAAATAGTGAAAACATGTATGTTTTCCTTGATCAATTATAAATATTAAAGATGGCAATGAAATAATCTATTTAATACAATGTTAGTAATATTTGCTCTAAATGACATATGTGTAATAAATAATTTGGCTGTCCTTTGTTCCTGATTTCTGGGAGGCAACTCTAAACCCCTGTGAGTTCCTGAAGGTATAGGTGTGTTTTTGTTATTCATGGTGGGTCCCTCAGACTATGCCTGGTAGTTTATGCTAATGAGATGACTCAGGATTGGAGCTGGCCAAACCAGAAAGACCAATCACATAGTTAGAGGGTTGGAGCTTTGAGCCACCTGATAACAGCCCAACCCCACATCAGTTCAACCTCTGGGGAGGCAGGGGGCCTGGATATTGAGTCACCTAGGCAAAGATCCAATCAATCATGCCTATGTAATGAAGCTCCAGTAAAAACTCTGGATACCGAAGTGTGAATGTGATTCTCTGATTAGCAATACTCTTTGATTATTGCCACTCTTTGATGCCAAAAGGGTAATGCATCCCTGAGGATGATGGAAGCTTTGTGTTTGGAACTCTCCCAGACTTACCTCTATGCACCTCTTCCTCTGGCTGGTTCTGATTTGTCTCCCTTTGCTATAATAAACTGTAAGTATAGCACTTCCTGAGTTCTGTGAGTCATTCTAGTAAATTCTCAAACATGAAAGAGTCTGTAAGGATGCCCAAATTTGTAGCCAGCTGGCATGAAATGACAGGGGCCTGGGGGACTCCCAACTTGAGGCAGACATCTTAAGTGAGTACAATCTTGTGGCTGACTGTGCCCTAAAACTTTGCAGTTTATAAAACTCATTGCAAATATCTTAACTTAAAATCTTTCATAAAAAATATAAAAACTATAAAATAATTCTTGAAAATTCCTATGGGGGATCCTTGAGATAATATACTGTGCAAAGGGTTTGAAAGTGAAAAACTTTATGCAATGGGCAAGTATAGCCACCACTCAGGGAAGAGCAGATTCTCAGCTCTGTAATCTAAATGTGCTGCTACAACCTCTGGATGCCTGCTTTTTGGTAGACATTCATATTATGTCATGACTGTTGTGGCCATTTTCTATTTAGCTAATTTCCTCCTTTTTTGTGATAGACTGATTTCTGTTCAGAATTCACCCCTCCCCACCTTTCCAGCCTCCCATTCCACATGTACTTCTGTTTCTGGGACAGATGATGCCAACCAACTTTAAATCCAGGAATGTGTCCTTTTTGGTTTAAACCAAATCAGCACATTTCTTTCCTCTGACCACAGTGATTGACTCGTGTGGCCCATTTTGGTTCAGGGAGCTGTGGAGAGATATTTTCTAAGTGCTTCTGGCAAAGAAATTTTCTTGAAAGTGCCAAAAGCCTACCTGAGGAGACCCTCTCTTCCTGCTGGATGTTAAGGAAAAAGTATGCAGTTCCAGAAAGCCTTGGCAGCCACAGGATGAAGGCTTAGGATGAAGAAGACACTGCATAAGACAGTCTGGTATCAGTGTTGAATGGCTCAGTCAAACCTCACCTAAAGTTCATGTGACCTCTGAAATTTTCTGTTGCATAGATCAATGTATTTCCTTTATTTTTCCAGTCAATTTGGATCAGTGCTTTCTGATTCTTGTATACCACACCTTTCTGAGACAATAACTTTAATATATAAGATATTTATGGTTTTGATAGAGAATTAAAGTCAAATATAAGATAATATCATTCTCACAAGAGAGAAAAGGTGTGGTGTATTAGATCTATGTGGTGGTTTAGTCACATCTGACCACCTCTGTCTCTCCTCTAAGTCTCTTGAAATAAAAGGAAATATATTCATTAAAGATTAGCCCCACCACTTTCATGGAAAACAAGAAAAGGCAACATCAACATATCAGAAATCATGAGAAACTTCCTGGACAATGGAAAGTAATGGGATAGACTTGGTAAGGGTTGAGAAAACACACAGACAAAACAGCTAGGTAGGAAAGCGCAGATTCTGAGAAATATTAAGAGAACAAAGAATAGGAAGTGTCATGTGATAATAGGTGGGTCATTACTACCAAACAGAGGCCACTTAGGCCCATAAACCTTCTCATCCTGAGCCACAAGTCACAGGGGTTAGGAGTGGGTGCGTGGGGCATAGACTCCAGCTTAAGACACCAAGATCTGCACATAAGACAGTAAACCGCTGCCTGGGTGGGGCTCCTACTTAGGATGTGGGAGCCTTCCAGAGTGCATGCTGTCAGCCCTCACATTCGGGCCATTTGAAGTGGGGGTGAGGAAAGATTTTTGCAACTGTGAAGCTATCTAAATTAAACTTCCCAGGTCTTCATTCATAGAGACGAGCGGGAAGTCCAGGAAGACCATATACCATATGGAAAACCAACATTGAGAAGGCGAAGCGTCAAACTGAATGAACGGACAGATCAGCAGACCCTAGAAAAGACAGGATCTTCAGAGAACGCAAAAGATCTTAAAAGATTTACATTTCTCTCTTTGGATAAAAACAACGACAATACCCAGAGAATGTATTGCTTTCATAAAACAAACAAAGGCAGCTAGCTATAAGGAAGTAACTATCAGAGAACATGAGAGGCTTTTTGAAAATTAAAAATATGATCCCCAAAGTAAAAACTTAATGAAAAGAATAAATAATAGAATGATCTGAAGACTGATACAGTGATCCAGGGATAAGAATGGGATTAGGTAGGCAGAAAGGATTTTTCATTTCATTTTATATGTTTCTATCTTGTTTGAATTTTTAAAAGAGAAAGTATTAGTTGAGTAAAATAGAAGAAAAAATTTAAATATTGAGCTGACCTGATAATTCTATATTTAGTAATTACTTTTTATATTAATGCTGAAGAAATCAACCCAGATGCAGATAAAATTGTACATGCCATGTATTTAATACATCTTTAATATTTATAACAGCAAAATATCAAAATTAACCTGAATATTAAACAATATGAAAGTGAGTTAATAAATTACTGAGCATCCATATGATCCTATGTCATGCTACCATTAAAAAATCAATCATGTTTTCAAAGACTATATCTAAATGTGAGGAAAACACACAAAATATATTAAGTGATCAGAATAGAATTAAAACTGTACTTAGTGTATTCAAAATAGAAACCATGTCCAACCAAATATTCACGGCAAATATCTCTGAATGATATTAGTTTTTACTTCTGCATTCTCCACAGTTTTTATATTTAAAATCTGTCATGAATTTACTTAGAAAATGTTCTCAGAAAGGAAGAAACAAAGGATGTGGTGGCAAGGAGAATATGGTTGGAGTTTACATAGTTCTTTTGTATCTGTCTCTCTGAGGTATATATTTCAGTGAGTCTAGGGGTGGGGAAGAGAGAGAAACCCCAGAGGGAAGAAGATTCTCTTGCTTTCTGGAACAGAAGGTGTGCCTACTATTTTACAGGTTTTTTGGTTTTGTTTTGTTTTCATTCAGAGCCAAATTGACCTGAATCTTTGTGCATTCATGTAGAGGGTGACACACACAATCCCTACATACACATATACACGTACACTCCCCCAAATCTATTTATGTGTTTTCTGGCCAACAAGCACTGGAAAATGTTAAGCTTTTCTCCATTTATTTTAGCCCACATCTGGTGGATTGAAAAGTATGAACATGTATGTACCAGAACATTTCCCAAAAAATATGGCAATCTTTCTTTGCTCTAAATTCATAAAATTTTAATTAATTGGAGTTTTCTCACATTCTAGTTATTTTTATTTAATAGGAATTAAAGAAGATTATTTATTCATTGATTTAAAAAGGCACTTTATTTTGTCTTCTTTATATTACTATTTGATGTTTAGTGACTATTTGACATTTGTAATGTCCTGGCAATACATAGGCATTGCGCTATTTTTCCCCCAAAGGTACTTGATTGGAATAACATTTCTTGTAGTAGCTCTCTTCTTCTTTGTAACTGATGAAGAGATCACAGTAGTTTTGAAAAGTGCTTTGAAACAGAACATTGATTTATTCGGAATTGGTTTTTAATGTGAAGATTCAGGTCAGGGCCATTCAACACACTTATGCAGTTTTATTTTCTTTGTAAATCCATTTGATAAATCATCATTTTATGCTTAAATATAGAAGCTTTTACCTACTCTGCCTTCTCTGGTTCTCATGAAATCTGCTTAGTGGAGGGGAAAAAACATGGTTTTTGGGTTCATAGTGGCTTCAGTTGGAATTCTGGCTCTACTGTGTCCAAACTATATGATTTGAGGAAAGTTGCTTCTCTTAGCCTCATTTTATTTATCTCTACAATGAGGATAATATTAAGGACTAAAGGGAATGACATTTGTAAAAGAAAAAAACAAAGACAAACTTGTACAGAGCTTGAGTCTGAGTTGGTTAAATGTCTCTATGTATACTATACAATAATCACTGTTATTTTTCAATATTAGGGGCTTGGTATTCCATTTGACTGAATTAGAAGACAGGAGGTTTGGAATCCAGCCCAAGTTTTACTGCTCTCTGACTGAAGTGACCATAAGCCTGTTTCTTCATCTGTAACATGAGGAGGTTAGAGGAGCTTACTAAGGCTCCTCCCAGCCCTAAGTGGGAATTTTGAGCAAATATCTTAATTTGCACAGTCACCCACGCAACAGGCAGTATGGACATGTCAGTGCTGAAGACTGGGTTGGAATTAGCAATATCTTCTTGAAAGAGTTTCTGTGTTTGAGGCTGATCAGTCTTGTCTTCTCTCTCTTTTTTAAGACAGATCTCACTCCTTTGCCCAGTCTGGAGTACAGTGGTATGATCATAGCTCATGGCCGCCTCAAACTTCTGGGTTGAAGTGATCCTCCTGCCTCAGCCTTCTGAGTAGCTGGGACTACATGTGTACACCACCATGCCTCGCTAATTTTCCTCTTTTTTGTAGAGATGGGGTCTTGTTATATTGCTCAGGCTGGTCTTGAACTCTTGGCCTCCAGAGATCCTCTTGCTTCAGCCTCCCAAAGTGCTAGGATTGCAGGTGTGAGCCACAATGCCCTGCTTGATCAGTTTTCTGACTGTCTTAGGAAGTTGGTAGTGGGGGTTTAGGGTGGGGAGGACTTCTTTTTTTTTTCGTAGATACATAATAATTATACATATTTATAGGGTACATGTGATATTTTGATATAGTCATACAATGCGTAATGATCAAATCAGGCTGATTAGGATATCTAGCACCTCAAACATTTATTATTTCTTTCTATTGGGAACATTCCAAATCTTCTAGCTATTTTGAAATATATGATACATTATTTTTAACTAAAATCACCCTTCTGTAGTATCAAACACTGAACTTATTCCCTCTCTCTAACTGTATTTTTGTACCCATTAACCAACCTCTTTTCATCACCCCTTCCCCTTCCTGGCCTCTGGTAACCACCAATTTATCTCTATCTCCATGAGATCCACTTTTCGAGCTCCCACATATGAGGGAGAACATACAGTATTTGTCTTTCTTTGCCTGGCATATTTCACTTAACATAATGGCCTCTGGTTTCACCCACATTGCTGCAAATGGCAGGATTTCATTCCTTTTTATGGCCAAACAATATTCCATTGTGTATATACACTACATTTTCTTTATCCATTTAGCCACTGATGGACACTCAGGTTGATTCCATATTTTGGCTATTGTGAATAGTGCTGCAAAAAACATGGGGATGCAGATATCTCTTCAATATACTGATTTTCTTTCTTTTGGATATATACCTAGCAGTGGGATTACTGGGTCATATGGTAGATCTAGTTTTAGTTTTTTGAGGAACTCCATACTGTTTTCCATAATGGCTATGCTATAAATCATTTACATTCTCACCAACAATGTAGAGTATAGAGTATAGAATGTAGAATGTTCCCTTTTCTGTATATTTGCACCAGCATCTTGTTTTGTCTTTCTGATAATGGCTGTTTTAACTGGGGCGAGATAATATCTCATTGTAGTTTTTCCTGATGATTAGTAACATTGAACGTTTTTTCATATACCTGTTGGCCACTTGCATGTACTCTTTTGAGAGATGTCTATTCAGATCATTGGCCCATTTTTTTAGTGGGATTATTTGTTATTTTGCTATTGTGTTGTTCTTAACATCTCAACTATCATTGATGATCCAGAGAATGAGATTTAACCATATTTTTTGCTTTGCTTGGAGCCCAAGAGTCTCGTGGGGAAAACCTGAATTCTGTCCATTTTTGGAATTTTAATATGTATTAAACTTTCTGAGGTACTGGTCAGGGGGCATCTGAAGGAAGCCACAATGAAGAGAGAGACAAAACGCAATTTTTTAAAAAAATCACTTCGTGTGAGGAAGAATTTTGGCAGGTTGAGCCAAGCTAAGCAGCAGGGCCTAAATATTAGAGTTCAGATGTGGTGTGGGGTTGTGCTTATCGACCCAGCCTTGGCCTTTACTCCCCAAATCCCATTGTTCCACCACAAGGCCCCCTTCTCAACCCTGCAGCACCTGGCCACTCTATCCGTTCCATGGAGAATGGGGCTGTGTACAAAGGAGAGATCAGAGGGGTTCCATGCTCTGCTATGGGAATCTCTTCTGCAACAGTTATTATGGGAAGCAGCAGGTGTTTCCCAACTGGCTGAAAAGGAAGAAGAGTAGCTGTAACCAGGCTGGGTGGTTTAGAGAAAACTAGTTGGCCTGTAGGGGGTAGTGGTGAACAGGCCAGGACAGGAGAGGGCAGGTGGAGACCATGATCGTATATGAGACACCCCACTTCTTTCTTTATGACGCCTATGGGAATCTGTCTAAAGATCCACCAACTGGTGGACATTTGGGTTACAGCCCTGGAAATTCTTTTGACTTTTTGGGAAAAGGAAATTCAAAAAAGGACAGAGCTTCCAGCTAGTAAGAAGGAGAGAGAGAGACTGTGTGCGTTTGTGTGTGTGTGGTGGGGGTGTTTGTAGTAAGTATTGCGATCTGGGATCTTATTTGTAACCTCTCCTGTACTCACTGGGTGTTCTCACTTGGGATGTACTGATTGTCCCCAATATTTAGAATCATGACTTGCTGCTGTTACTTGATAGTTAATCTTGTCAATGGCGAGTGCTTGATGCCTGCTGTGTGCAAAAGCCTGTGCTAAGTGCTGTGGAGGATATTCTCCTGCCCTTGTCTGCTCATGGTTCATATAGTCTGGTCTCGTGATCCTTTCTCCTCATGAGGAAAACTGCTTCTTTCATCCTTGGATATTTCTCCACAGGTAATACAAGTAGTAGACTAGAACGTTTCTGAGATGTTTTTATTGTAAAAATATTTTTTATATGAGAAAAGTTGAAATAGACAAAAAAAAAAAAAAAAAAAAAAACTCCACTCGGAGCTAACTCATGTCAATTTGGTGTAGATCCTTGCCGTCTCTTTTTTATAGATATTTATCTTTCAACATTGAGTCTACTGCATTTAGAAAATGAATCATTCTGTATTTTACTGTTTTGCAACTTGCTTTTTCACTTGACAATACATTGTGAATAATTTTCCACGTATAGACGTAGAAATCATTGCTCAGTTGGGTCTTGCAAATGGCCTGGTGTTTTTTCTTCGGGATGCTTTCTTTAATTAAAACTTAAGTCCCATATATAGATCTTCTCCTTCCATCCCCAAGTTTGCTTATTCCAAGAAGCGCATTTGTTAAAAATTATGAACAGAAGGATTGAACGAAGAGAAATCTTTCTTTCCATTTAAGAACCACATAAAAATGCTCTGAATGTATATTTGACATTATCATCTGCTTCACAGATTTCTTTGGCTGGTGTCCATTTTAATTGTTCGCTTTCTGCCACGTGGGCTCTAGGAAGCTCTATCAGCTGGCCCTCACCAGGGAGATGTGGCAGAAGGGAGCTACGAGGTGGTAGGAGGTGGGCGTGGAGGACAAGGAGAATAGTTGAGGGTAAGCAACACTTATTCCTGATCTAGCGCCTGGGGTTTGCGGGAATGTCAGCATTACTCTCTTGAGGAATCACACTTTGAGAAGATTTTCTCTGGAGGCACATTTGCCTTTCTTTTCAAACCACACAGAATCTATATGGCCAAAGGTAGGCTTTTCTTTTTGAGGGGCAACATATTATGCAGAATATTAACAGGTGTTACACAGGAACAAAAAAGGGTTCTGTGGTCAAGCAAACTTGGGAAATGCTGTATTTTAGATAAACATGTTTCTTCAACGCAGAACACTTCTCAGGGACTTTAGCATGCTTTAGCGTTAATGTACACTGTGATTCCCCAAGAGAAGGAAGCTGTCAGCTTTTCCGAAACTCACACACACCTCCTTTTTTGATTTTGGGTGTACATATATTGACAACTTTGGAGAATGTCAGCCTTTTAAGTAGTCCTCCACTGATACTGAAGTCAGGAAAAACAAAAGTGGTTCCATTGTTCCACTTAGGGTTGAGATGTTAGCTTGTAACTTGGCCTTCTAGGGGGTACCTCAGTCAAAAGCTACCTTCTAATTGGGAGGTGGGGGGGAGGGTGAAGTCATTCTTAGGGATTTTAAGCAAGAAACTCTAAGCTGAGATGCTTTTCTGAGCAATCTTTGAGTACAGTTGGTTTTCGCCTTATCCAGCTTGCAAAGTTTGCAAAATAGCAGGTGTTGGCTAAGAGATGAAAAGTATGTTTATAGGTCTTGGTATCTTCCCTGCTCTATTGTCAAACCTTTCTGCTTTATGGGGGCTGTCATCCTGGGAGGAGACTCATGCAGCCCTTCTTCCCAAAGCCAGCCATGCCCTGCCCACCCTTCAAGAGCCAGTGATTTAGTGCTGCAGTCTGCACGGTGGAAAATGTCCTTAACAAGCCTGACGGCCTGGGGCTGTGCTTGGAGCTGCCTCTAACCACAACTATTCTTAGCAGAAAAAATGTCCCTGTAAACTAAGACCCCAGAAGAGGACCTCTGATGGAGAAGTGCTGGGTGTTTAAAAAAAGGAGGTGGCGCAGCATTCCTGGTCATCCATAAATTAAAACAAACAAAGGAAAATCACATCCAACTGTAGTCAATTGCTCCTGTAAGAGAAGGAGTGCAATTCAAAGAGGTTTATGTATTTTGGCAGAGGATGGTGTATGCGTGGGAGTCTAAAAAGCATAGAATAACATGACCAGGAACCACTCCGTCCAGCTAAAGTTCCCCAAGCCAATTTTTTTCCTTCCTTTTTTTTTTTTTTTTTTATCATCCCTATTTGATCTCTCCCATATCTGAGGCACCAGGGGGTGTTGAAAGAAGGGCTGCATGTGTTCAAGATAACATCTTACATTTTCACAATTAGGAACGATTTCAAAGCACAGTCATATATTGTATTCTGTCTTATACCATGCCTGTGAGCAGACATGGGACTTATCCCCATTTTATAGATAAGACACTAAAACATAAAGACATTAAGATCTTATGCCTGACCTTATAAAGCAAGTCAGTGGCAGAGCCAGGAGGGGACTCTGTTTCCCAGTCAGGGGGCCAGGCTTTTCCAGTCTAGGACCCTCCTCTGGTTGCCACACTAACCTTCTGGGCTTTGACATCGCAAATGAAAAAGGACTAACCTTTGGTCATAATGGTCCACCCACTACAAGTTGAATCAAAATCATAAAGTGTGTTTATTAGACAACTTTTTTGAGTCACCTCTCAGCACCAGGGCTTGAGTTGGGATCGTGAAAATAAATGAGGACCACCTAAAAAATGTGAACAAGCAAAGGCTACTTACTCAGAGGTTGCTGTCACATGGAGTTGGTGACTGACCACCACTCCCATTTGGCAGAGACTCCAAGACAGGCAGAGAAATGGGAAAACTTTATTTTATTTTTTTATTTTTTAAGAGACAGGGTCTTGCTCTGTTGCCCATATTGGAGTGCAGCTTCAAACTCCTGGGCTCCAGTGATCCTCCCACCTCAGCCTCCCAAAGTGCTGGGATTACAGGCATGAGCCACCGTGCTCAGCTGGGAAAGCTTTACAATAGAAAAACAGGAAGACTTTAGAGTCTTTAGAGTCTGATTGGAGTCTGTTAGCATGGGGAAGTTGTAGATGGGCTAACTAGAATGAGCCTCCTATGTGATTAGTTAGGGGTGTTTATTTGACTTTCTCCAGTTAGTCCCAAGTTGAGAGTGGGGGCAAAAATTAGGGAAGCTGTCAGTTATTAATGAAGTCCTTACCCTTTTGGATAAATTGTACAAATAGGAATTATTGTCTGGCTTCCTGGACTGGTTACCATAGAGAACAGGTTGGCATCCTGGGCTGGTGTCTGTAGATAGTAGATTGGCTTCTTGGGCTGGTTGCTGCATGTTGTGGGTCACAATTCTATTTTTATATGTAGTCTGGCCATTGTCCATTTGTATATTCAGTTTCTTAGGATTTAGGGGGTGCAAGGAGCAAGGAGGGGATCTGGGGAGTGCATAGAAGTGAGGGCTCGGGCACCACCTGGGCACTGTTAACCCTCGCCCCTACCTTTTTTGGCCAAGTGCTGTTGGGGGTTGTCAGGAGGTAGAAAGAAGGGGTGAGAACTAATGTTGTAGTCTTGATATCTTCTTTCTGGCCCAATTTCATTTCATTTAATATTATTAGTTTCTGTTGTTTGAAAATGGCTTGAATGCACTAGAGCACTGCTCATTTCCAAAGTAGTAAATTTTCAGATGTAATTAGCAAACGTGGACCCAGATCTCTGCCATCTGGTCCCGGATACCATGGATATTTCTTGATTCCGGTTCCTTGGAGAGATTCTATTTGGACTGGGAGAAATGGGGAAAGTGTCTTAAAGGAGGTGACATAAGAAAGAAACTTTGAAGAATGAATAGTTGTTTGGGCAAGTTAAATATGTTCTTGAAAGTGGAAAGTGTAGGGAAATAGGAGCAGTGTGGGCAAAGGTGTGGAATAGAAATATATTGTGTTCACAGAATGGCAAATTTCCTGGGATAGGAGTGTTGTTGGGATCGGGTGAGATTGGAGGGACTTTGAATATCATTCTTAGGAGCTTGGATTACATTAGCATAAGAAGACTTAATGTTTTTGAACAGGACCCAAAATGATCAGAGTTGCAATGAATAAAGAAGTCTAAATAAAAATCTACACGTCTTTTGTAATATACTTCAATATGGAATGTTTTTGGGACATCCTGATTTCATATGGGTATGAATCATGAACCCACCCCAGGTCTTCCGTGGAGTTTCTGAAACTGTTCCTGAGGCTCAGCTGTGAGCCCAGGTAGTCATCAACAGCCAATTCTGAAGTGTAGCTGATAGCAACAGGAAAGGTCCAGGGGAGCGAGTGGCTCCAGGTGGCGAAGGCAGGAAGTACAGGGAGCAAAGAAAGATGGCTTGGTTTGCTTGGCAAAGAGTAGCAGGTGTAGAATGGATTGTTATACAGAAAAAGAAGGGGAGAGACTTAAAATTATTCTGTCACAATGGGTCCTCGAAAATCTTGGATTATTATTTTTTTAAAAATTAAAATTATGTCAAGATTTGACTAAACTTATATTAACCTAAAATCCTGCTTTTGGGGGACAATTGTCTAATATTTACTTGTAAATGTTCTAATTGACTTCAAATAAGTGCGTAATCTCTGACCTGGTTTGTGAATTAACCTACTGAAACAATCAGATGAGTTTTCAAAAAAGTACATGTGAGGATGTTTTTCACATCTTTATAATGTTGAAAAATGGACACAATAGGAAAATAATTAAACACATCATGATATATTTAAACAGTGGCATACTATGCAGCCTTAAAAGGATATGACTATATGTTGATTTGGAAAGATATCCATGGTATGTTGTGAAGTTTTAAAGAAAGGAGGTATCCAAATTATGTATATAATATGTTCCCATTTTGGTGTTTTTTATATATAAATGTTCTTATATATAAATGTCTGGAAGGCTACATAGCAAATGCTAACTGGTTTTATCTAGGCTGTTTGACATGGGCTTCCTTATTTTCTTCTTTAAATTTTCCTGGATTTTCTGAATTTTTTTTGCCATGAGAAAATAGAAATTCATTTAAAAAGTCTACTTCTGTAAAAGGAAATGGAATGATTTGATCCTCTTGGAATTTCTTTGGAATAAAAAGAGAATATTTATTCTCTTTCTAATAAATATAAGCATATTTATAAAGATACAAATATTTATAAATTATATAAATTTATATATAGTGTATGTGTGTTTGGGTTCCAGTAGTGAAATATCCATATCTGTTTATATAAAGGCTATATATGCATACTCTGGGAAACCTAGAATGTATACTTTTCTGATGTGGCTACATTTTCTTTTGTAAGAAGATCGAGTGACTCCACATAATGGTGCATTTTTCCCCTTAGAAATTATAGTCCTCTCCAGGTGGTAAAAATCATTGCCTTAGCCCAGGATCTCTCAACCAAGGCTTGGAAAGTGGTTGCATAGCAACTACTGTTGGTGTAAATGACTAGTCTTGGTTCTCTGGGGATGTTATTGATTTGTACAATAAAGTGATGTATTCAGATACTTTGCTGGCTATAATAGGATAAAAGAGTTGCATGAGCAAAGACCTTTTAGGAGCCCTTTGAAAAAAGACTCAGTGGATGAAGGGCATTCAGTTTATTCCATTGGAGGTGATGGATTGAATGAATACAGGGCAGCTTTAAACACTGAAATTCAATGATGCAAATTCTTCAAGAAATGGATCATTTCCCTTTTCATCAAAATTCACTGAGTTCCTACTAGGTACCAGGCATTGTACTAGTCACTAGGGATATAGTAGTGATTATATGTAATCTCTACCATCTGGGAGACAACACTCAAAAAGGAAAGAAAAACACAAAAGGTAATAACTTCAATACTTGATGCTAAGTGATTGAAGTGTGTACAAGGGTGTTATGAGACACAGAGAGAGGGTATCTAATGCCACCTGGGCACTGTTCCACAATAATTTTTTGAGCAGCAACTGTGTGCCTTGGCATTGGAAATATAAAGATGAATGAGACTTGGCTCTTGGCCATAAGGATTTTATAGTCTGACAGGGGAGACAGACATAAACAATTCAATGTAATACGATGTAGTAAATGCTCAGCTAGTGCAAAGATTAAGGTATGATAACACAGAGGTGGAGATTAATGAATAATTCAATGCCTATTTAATACTCTACTGTTTGCAAACCCCTTAAAACATACATTACCTTATTTGATGTTTATAAACAGGTAGGATTTATCTCTCTTTTATTGATGAGGAAACTGAGGCTTGGGGATGTGATTTGTCTAAGATTTATATCTTTTTCTGCTCTGGCTGTTGTAACAAAACACCATAGGCTGTGTAGCTTAAACAGCAGAAATTCATTTTCTTACTGTTCCGGAAGTTAAAAGTTCCATATCAGGGGCCAGCAGAGTTGGTTCCCAATGAGGGCTCCCTTCCTGGCTTGCAGATGGCTGCCTTCTTGGTGTGTCCTCACATTGTGGGGAGAGAGAGTGAGAGAGAGAGAGAGAGAGAGAGAGTGAGCAAGCTCTCTAGTGTCTGCTTATAAGGACACTAATGCTACCTGACCAGGACCCACTCGTGTGACCTTATTTAACCTTAATTACTTCCTTAGAGGCCCCATGTCCAAATATAGCCACACTGAAAGGCTGGGGCTTTGAAATACGAATTTTGCGGGAACACATACATTCAGTCCATAACAATTACACTATGAACTCCAAATTGTGTGTGTGTGTGTGTGTGTGTGTGTGTGTGTGTTTCCTACACCATATTAGATCTATGAGGCATTTTCCCCCAATGTGATGAATAGGTGACTCTCATAACACGGAGGACATAAGCAGCTCTGACGTTTGGGTCTCTGGTTACGCTCCTCCCCCAGTTTGCCTTTAGGACTTGCTGCCATGCAGTCCTTTCCACAGTGCTCTCTGTGGGCTTATGCACAGTCCATCCATACCCATTTGGGGCTTGTCACTTAGAATCTCCAGTTTTAAGGGGGAGATGGGAGTGTGGAGACAGCACAGGGCTTGTGAGGACGGGGGCTGGGATAGTGGTGGAGACCCTGACCTGGAGGCTAGTTCTGTTTAAAAAGAGTAGGATGCCTGGGACAGTTCCCATTGCCCCATCTAGGATGGCACCGAAGCCAGTTCCAGGACCATGTAAAGGAGAGGAAGGAGGTGGTGGCGGTAAACCAAGGCATCAGCGAGGACTTCAGGGCTGGGAAGGGCATTTTGGCTAATAGCAGCAGCTGCTGTTTCATATCGGGCTTCCCTCCTTCTTGCCTTCCCCTTCGAGGAGAGAAAGATGCTTTTTCCTGCTTGCATGAGGCTGATGTGCCCCTTCCTGGCCCTTCCAGCCTTGTGATCTTCAGACTTGGCTGTACCTTCAAATTACTTGGGGGACATTTAAATGCTATCAGTGCTCACATCCCATCCCCAGAGATTCTGATTTACCTGGGGTGAGACTTAGGGTCTCTATTTTTTGAAAGCTCTCGAAGTGATTTCAACATGTAGCCAAGGATGAAAATCTGACATATTCCCTCTGTCCCATTTTCATGGGTGTGGGGCATACACTGTGACTCCCAGGCAACTGACAGCCTCATCCAGTTTGATCCTCTCGAGAGCTATGGGGTGGACAGGTATCAGGACCTTACAGACAAAAACCAGAAATTGCATTTGACCTGTGAGTTAGGAGGCTTCCATTGGTAGGCAGGAGGTGCAGGTAGCAAGAAAGACTAGGGTTGGTGTAAGGAAATCAAGAAGGAATGATTTTGTTTCCTTGCTGTTTCGGGCAGAGAAGTTTCCATTCATTTATTCCTTGAACACATATTTACTGAACAGCCACTACGTGCCAGATGCCGTACCAGGTGCCAAGTGAAGAGCTAGTCCTTGGCATATGGCAGGGGATAACAATGGTGGCTCAGGGAGGCCACCTCCGGGGTCTCAACCTTGGGTAGCCGCTCTTTGGAGAAGTGTGCATCGTCGGAGCATTGTGGAATTAGAAAAGACACTGCCAGGCACGGTTTTCTTTGCCTACACGACTCATATACTGAAAGAATGAGACTAATTTGTTCTTCCATTTAAAATTAAGCTTAGTCAGACTCTGTAATCTTGTTGGGGTGAAGGTTTACAAACTGTAGAAAAGGATAATTATGGCAAATTTAAACTACGGCTTGATGACCAGGAAGATAGAGCTCTAGACTCACGAATACCACTCTGAAGAACCTAACCGCTCTGACATCCACAGATGTCTATCCATCTCTGCACAGGGACATTCCACTAAACAAAGCCAGTTGATATCTCACATTCTGAAGATTTTTCAAATATTATTACTAAGGCAGTTTCCGTTGTTTTGCTTTAATTCAAGTGGGTTTTTATTTAAGACTTAGAGGTCATAAGTTTTATATCCTCAGGCTTGATTTAAAACCTAGCCACTACAGATAGTAAACAGTGGTCTCATTTTCTTGTAACAATAGTTCATGACATTGTGGTAAGAGACTAAGCTTGGCAGCTGAACATAACAAAAAGTGCACAGTCTTTGGGGCGAACAGACCCAAATATGAATCCTGGTTCTGTCATTTCTTTCATTGGGATCTAGGGCAAGTTACTTAACCGTTTTGAGCCTCTGTTTCTTCATTTTTATTTATAATAAAATGGGGATAGCAATGTGAAAGAGTATATATATATATATATATATACGCCTCGAACTATGTCTAGTACATAACTGGTTTTTGATAAATATTCCTTTCTCCAGTTGTAATGACATGACATATGGCACACTTTGGGAACGAGGTTTAAGGAGGTGTATAGCACACAGAAAGTCTTGGTTGAAATTCCACATTGAAAAAAGAGACCTCACAATTTCTACCATGAATTATAAGTATGTAAGGAAGAGAAATAGCACATTTCTTCTGTGTGTGAATTGCATTTGATTTGTATGCTTGTGAACAGGTGAATGGTGGGCAGTCACAATAGCTTTATGTTGAAGTAACAAGAAAAAGAATAATACCTGTCAATAGAGCCGTACCTATGTGCCAGGCACTTTACATATATTATTTTATCATCACGATAACTTTTAAAGAGAAGTGTTATCATCTCTATTTGTAAATAAGGAAATCAAAGAATAGACAGGTTAACTATCTTTCCCCAAATCACACAGCCAGTGGCAGAGTTCGGATTCCAAGCCAAGGATTGTCAATAAATCATTGAAGGTGGTGGGTGTTATTAAGAATGTTATTTTTTGACTAAACCCAATCATGAGATTAGCATCCCAGTATCAATATGCTGGAGACTTGCTGGATAAGTGAATAATCAGTGCCTGCAAGTAGAGAGTGTTTAGCAGTCCAGCAGAATTATTTTCTAAATGGAAGATTGAGACAAGTGAATGGGGTAACATCCCCTAAAGGTGTGGTGCCCAATCCCTGGGCTGCGGACTGATATCGTTCCATGGCCTGTTAGGGACAGGCTGCAGAGCACTGTATGGCACCCCCCAATCCTCTGTAGAAAAATTGTCTTCCGTGAAACTTAGGAACCAAGGGGCTGCATAGTAGGAGGTGAGTGGTGGGGGAGTGAGTGAGGCTTCATCTGTATTTAGAGCCGCTACCCATTGTTCGCATCACCACCTGAGCTCAGCCTCTCTGCCTGCCTCCGTCTGTGGAACAATTGTCTTCCATGAAACTGATCCCTGGTGCCAAAAAGGTTGGAAACTGCTGCAAAGAACCCAGAGTCATTTGGACCAGTAGCATCTACAATGCAATGGTTACATGCTAATAATTTTAATGTTTGCCTTATAGTTTATGAAATGGATGGACAATTGTTTCCTTATTGTTTTTCTTTTGCTGGACAATTTAGTTGAGTGCAATTTTTCCTTTTCAGTATTTTCTGAGTACTTTCCTGAATACTTTCTTATTTTTGTTTTCTTAACAGTCTTTGCAAGTGTATCTTTTGGGTGCTATGTATGGTATTTTGACATTTGTGTTCTAATGACATGCAAGGGCTTCAAGATTTGTAGTAAGGTTAGAATTCACCTCCAGTGAACACATTGTGAGCAGAAACACAATATGCTCTTTGTAATGATAAAAATTTTTAATAATTTTTCTGTAGTCAGTATAATGATTACAACAACTGATCTTTAATGTGTATGAGCTTAATTCCTGTTAAGAGCAGAAAGCTCGGATTCCTTTCAGGTCTCCTTTCATACTTATCTTCAATAATTTAATCTTTTATGATTATGAGTTTGTAGTTGGTCATGTTTTCTCCATTTATATGCACTTATCCAGGTCAAAATGTGGTTAGAATCATGCCATACGAAGGAAATTCAGGCTCTTGACTCAGAGCCAGAGGCCTGTATAAACATTCCTGTGTCTGAGATTTTGGGTTGGGGAAGGTCCCTGGACCTGTCCCCTCAAAAATGTCAGGAGCTTACTGCATTTCCAAAAAAGACAGTTCCTAGAAAATGTAGCCTTTGTTGATTAAAAAATACATGGTGATGATAAATACATACTGATCATATTATAGTGTTGATAAAAAATACATAGACATTTGAAATATCTGGGTCTTTTCAAATTAGGGGGATAATGTTAAAAGGTTGTTGGATGAGTAGGATCTTAATAATAATCCTTTATTGGGATGAGCAAACAAGACCCAAAAATCAATGTGTGGGCAAATACTATTAAAAGCACAGTAACACACAACTCACAGGATTCCACAGAAATATAACTCGAAACAAACCCCAGACCTTCTGGCTTGTATACTTTCAGAAAAGACCCAGAAAGGGTTTGAATAAGGTGTCTGTGGCTAAGAGGAGCCAACAAGGTCAAACCTCCAGGGGGCCTCATGGTTCTGGTTTCCCATTAGATTTTACCTCCCATCTCAAGCAGTAGGATCTGGCAAGAAGGATAAAAAAGACTCTTCAATTTTCAGAATAGCTGGGGGAAGAAGCAAGGCCATGCCTTTCTGTTAATAATCCTGTGTGCTTTAGGCCACAGTGTGAGAACTCGGAGGCGTGAGGGCAAAAGGAGGCTGCAGCAGGAATCTTGGCCTGGGATCAATTTTAGGGAGTTTTGCATAAAGGTATTTACTTTTGGAAGATAATAATAGGTCAATTATTTCCTATGGAAACTGGAAAATAAACACCCACTTTGAACTAAACATATGCACATAGTTTCTGCACCCTTTCCCTGACCAGCGAGTGAGAAAGGTCTGTATGTGTGTGTGTGTGTGTGTGTGTGTGTGTGAGTGTGTGAGAGAGAGAGAGAGAGAAAGAGAGAGAGAAAGAGAAATGCTTCTTTGTGGCTAAATTTTTGGTTTGCTTCAACTTATTTCATGCTTGCTGCCTAGCAGACATGGATGGATGGATTTTGATTGGGGTAAAGGCAATTTGCCCATTATCTGCCCTGGTGGGACTTATGCCTACCTACCAGTGGGTAGGCCTCCCTGAAGCTCAGCTTGTCCCGTCAACATGCTGATGCAGCAAGATTGATGTGTTTTGAGCTGGAATTATTTTTCAAAGTCTTGTTTGGGCCAGCTCCTGGGTTGGTGCCATGTCTTACATAATGTATATGTGAACCTTCACTGACAAACAAGCTTGTGTTTCTGAAGTGTCCTTTGGCTTAAGTCAAGACTGTTTGCCCATACATATACTTTAGGTAAAATTCTTTTTCCAGGAGCCTCAGAGTGAGTCCAGGGGCCAGAAAAAGGGGAGTGTATTGTGCTTGTGGGTTTAACAGTTTATCTGTCACCACTCCTGCAAAAGAGCCAGGCTGTCTCACAGCAGATAATTTAATGCCACTTTTCTAGGATAACAAAGAGGCACTTAATGCATGTGTTTAGTCAGTCTTTGAGGTAAAAAAAGGTGTGCTGATTTCTATATCGGAGCAGTGAGCCCAAAGGAGAGGAATCGTTCTCCTTCTCCTTCACCTCTTCGCCTCCCCTTCCAACGATTTTGAACACTGCGTAAAGCGTGGTGTTGTTGAAGGTGTCACTGGGGGTATTGTTCCAGTTATTTTTACTACATATCAAACCACCCCGTAGTTTCTGCAGGTCAGAAATCTGGGAAGGGCTATGATGAGGGGTTCTGGAAGGGGGTCTTTTATGGGGTTGTAGTTAGGCAATGGCAGGGCTTCTCTCTCTCTCTCTCCATGTAGTCTCAGGGCTTTTCCATGTGATCTTTCCACCTGGGGTAAATTGGGCTTCCTCACAACATGGTGGCTTCAGAGAGTTGGACTGTTTACATGTAACTCAGGACTCCAGTGCTAGTGCTCCAGTGAGCTGGGGGAAGCATCACCTTTTCTAACAGCCTCGGAAATCATGTAGTGTTGTTTCTGCTGCATTTCTGTTGGTTCCGAACAAGTTCAAACAAGACCAACATTTCTGTTGGTCCCTTAGACATAAAGGAAGGGGATACAGACTTCACTTTTTCATGGGAGGAGTATCAAGGTCATATTGTAGTATAGCATGTGCCATCTTTGGAGAATACAATTTGTCATAGGTATAGCACTATTCAAGACAAAAGGATCACAATAAGATCAGTCCAGCTGGAAACAGGCCTTCCAGGAAGCTCTATGATTTGAAAATCTTGTATGAGCATTTGAATGGTAAAATATACATTGGTTTTTCTGTGAAATCAATTTTTTTACTTTTAAAATAAGTTACATTGTAGTATAATTTACAGTCAATCAAAATGAACACACTTTAAATATACAGTTTAATGTATTTTGATAAATGTATACACCTGTGTCAAATTCACCCCAGTCAAGAAATGGAATATTTTTATCACCCATAAAATCTCTTGTGCTCCCATGCAGTAAATCCTAGCCATCCTTGACCTCAGGCAACCACTGGGTCACTTTCTGCTACTATTGATTAGTTTTGCCTGTTCTAGATTTTCATGGAATCTTATAGTATATACTCTTTTTTTGGTATAATATTTTTGAGATTTATCCATTTTTTGTATGTATTACTGCTGGCAGTAGTCCAGTGTGTGAATATACTATAACTTGTTTATCCATTCTTTGATTGGTAGACATTTGAGTTGTTCACAGTTTTTGGCTATTATAAATAAAGCTGGGATGGACATTCATGTATAAATGTTTGTGTGGACATACTTTTTCATTTCTCTTGGATAAATATCTAGGAGTGGGATTGCTGGGTTATATGGAAAATTTATGTTGAATTTTATAAGAAATTATCATACTATTTTCCAAAATGGTTGTTCCATTTTACATTATCACCAACAATGTATGAAGGTTCCAGTAGCTTTACGTCCTCACCATACTTGGTGATGTCAGTTTTCAATTTTAGATACTTTGATGTGTGTGTAGTGGTTTAAATATACCTTTTCCTGAAGATCAAGATGTTGAGCACATTTCATGCATTTATTGAACATTTGTATACCTTCTTTTGTAAAGTGTCTGTTTAAATCTTCTGCCCATTAAAAATTAAAAAAAAAATTTTCCTATTGAATTGTGGTTCTTTCAATATTCTCAATACAAGACCTTCATTAATTATGTGTATTGTGAATATTTCCTCCCAGTCTGTGGATTGCCTTTTTATTCTTTAATGGTATCTTTGGACTAGAAGTTTTTAATTTTGATAATGTTTAATTTATGTATTTTTCTTTTATGCTTTGTGCTTTTTATTTGCTCTGTCTAAAATATCTTCCATACCCAATGGTCACAAAGATTTTCTTCCATATATTCTTCTAGAAGTCTTACAGTTTTAGCTTCTATTTCTATGATCAATTTTTAATTAATTTTTGTGTATGGTGTGAGGTAAGGGTCAAGGTTTATTTTTAAAAATATGATATTTTGTTTTTCTAGAACTATGTTGAAAACAGTGTCCTTTACTTATCAGATTACCTTGGAACTTTGTTAAAAATCAGTTGACCATTGCGTGGTTCTATTTCTGGTCTATTGTGTTTCATTTATTTATATGCCTATCCTATGTGACTGCCACACTGTTTCCACTTCTATAGTTTTATAGAAAGTCTCCAATTCAGAGAGTTTAAGTTCTCCAAATTTGTTATTCCTTTCCAAAATTGCTTTTACCATTTTTGATTCTTCAAATTATGTAACTTTTAAAAATAGCCAGTCTATTTCTTTAAAAAAGCTTCCTGAGATTTTTATTGGCATTGCATTGACTCTCTAGATAAATTCAGGGAAAATTTAGCTTTCTACAATATTGAACCTTTTAATCCATGAATATAGTATCTCTCTCCATTTATTTAGGGTTTTAAAAATTTCTTTCCAGAAATGGCTAAGTAGTTTTTAGTATATCGCACTTCACTAGTATTAATAGTTTTTAGTGTAATACAGTTTTAGTTAGATTTATGCTTAAATATTTTGTTTTGATACTATTGTGAAGGACATTTTCTTTAAATTTCATTTTACAATTATTCATTGTGGTAGTATACAAAATTTTAAAATATTAATCTTGTATCCTGCAACCTTTCTATATTCACCTACTATAATAGTTATAATAGTTTTTTATTGTGAATTCTTTAGGCTTTTCAATACATACAACCATATAATCTGTGAATAAAGGAAGTTTCAGTCCTTTCTTTCCAATCTGTATGCCTTTAATTACCTTTTTCTTGCCTTATTGCATTGGCTAGTGCCTCCAATACAATGATGAGTGGAAGTTATAAGAACACACAACCTTGCCCCTTGCCTTGTTTCTAATATTAGGGGAAAAATATTCAATCTGGCATTAAGTATGATGTTAGCTGTAGTTATTTTTTTCTTGGTAGGCGCCTTTTATTGGGTTGGAGGAATTCCTTTTGCTCCTAGTTTGCTGAGGGATTTAAAAAAATTATACATGATTTTTTAATTTGCTCTGTGCTTTTTATGCATCCGTTAGGATGGTAATGGAGTTTTTCTCCTTGATTCCATTGATATGGTGTATTGCATTACTCTTTAATGATAAACCAACTTGCATTCCTGAGATAGGTCCCATTTGGTCATGATGTGTTATCTTGATGCGGTGTCTACCAGGGCAGTGTCTACCACAAAGTTGCAGTAAAGGCATTGGCTGGGACTGAAGTCATCTGAAGGCTTGAGTTCCTTACCAAGTGGGCTTGTTTTCTCAATGTGACAGCTCGATTCCCTCAGAGTGAGTGATTTGGGGGGCTGGGGAGGTGAGAGAGAGAAAGAGAGAAAAAAAAAAGAGAGAAAGAGAGAGAGAGAAAGAGAGGGAAATCTCTATTTTTTTCTGTTTTCAATTTCATTGACTTCTGCTCTTATTATTTCCTTCTTTCTATTTACTTAGGGTTCAATTTAGGTCTTCTTTTTCATCTTCTTGAGTAAGACTCTTAGATCACTGATTTGAAAAATTATTCTTTCTCATGTAAGCCTTTAAATCTATAAATTTCCCTTTAAGCGCTGCTTTAGCTGCATTCTATACATTTTGATAAGCTGTGTGTATCAGTTAAAATACTTTCAAATTTATCTTGTGATTTCTTTGACTTATGGCTTATTTGGAAGTGTTTTTACTTAATTTCAAAAAAGTTATATTTTTGTTATTAATTTCTAATTCATTTCCATTGTGATCAGAGAATATGCTCTGTATGATTTCAATTTTTAAAAATGTATTGGGGCTTATTTTATGACCCAGCATAGGTCTACCATGAATGTTTCATTTGTACTTGAAAAGAATGTGTATTTGTCCATATTACATGTAGTATTTTAAAAATATCAATTAAGTCACATTGCTTGATTGAGTTTCCAATGTCTTCTATATCTTCACTGATTTTTTAAAAACATATTTGTTCTTTTTATTAGTTACTGAGAGAGAAGTGTTGAAATTTTCATCTCTATTTAGCTTGTTTATTTCCCCTTATGTTCTATCAATTTTTCTTCATGTATTTTGAAGCTCTGTAATTAAATGCATACACATTTAGGATTGTTATGTATTCATAAAGATTGATCCTTTTATCAATGAAAAAATGTATTTCTTTCTCTCTGTTAATCTTTACTGTCCTAATCTCTCCTCCGTCTGAAATAAATACTCTTCAGCTTTTTTATGACAGTGTTTGCATGGTATACATTTTTCTATCCTTGTATCATGAACTTCTGTTTCAATATGTTTGAAGTTTATTTCTCACAGATGGTATATAATTGGGTCTTGCTTTAAAAAAGTTTAACTGACAATCTCTGTGGGGTTTTCTTTGACAATTTTTTTTAATTGTAGTGCTTAGACCATTTACATTTAATACATTATCAATATGCTTGGATTTAATTTTACTATCTTACTACTTCTTTCCTATTTGTTCCATACCTTCTTTTCTCTATTTTTCTCTTTTCTTTACTTTTTTATATTGTGAATTTAGTATTTTATTTTCTTTACAATATGGGCGAATTTTTATACTTTTTTGGTGGTTATTATAGTGTTTACAATATGCATCTTTAAGTCATCATTGTTTACCTTCAAGTAATATACTAGTACTTCATATATAACATAAGCACATTAAAATTGTATACTTCCATTTCTCCCTTCTCATCCCTTGTGCTATTGTTGTCATACCTTGTACTTGTGCATATATTATACATCTCATAATACATTGTCATCATTTTTATTTTAAACCATAATTATGCTATAAAGAAACTTAAATATGCAAAAAATTTCTGTTATATTTGTTTACATACTTACCATTTCTGGAGCTCTTTGTTCCCTTTGTAGATATGAAGTTTCATCTGTTACCATTTTCCTTTAGCCTGAAGAACTTCCTTTTACATTTATTGTAGTTTAGGTCTGATGATTATAAATTTTCACCACTTTTGTTTGTCTGAAAAAGTCATAATTTTTTTTTTATTTTTTAACAATATTTTTGATGGATATAGAAGTCTAGATTTACCTTTTTTCCCCTTTTAGTACTTTAAAAAATGTCATTCAATTGTCTTCTGATGTACTTTGTTTCTGATATGAAGTCACTGGATTTCTTATCTTTGTTTTTCTATATCAGATATGTCTTTTTTTCCTCTCTGGCTACTTTTTCTCTCAATTTCTAGTTTTCAGCAATTTTAATGTGATTTCTTTGTGTTTATACTATGTGAACTGTATTGATATTCTTAGATCTGTAGGTTTATATTTTTCATCAAATTTTTTTTAAAAATTAGCCGTAATTTCAAGTTCCTGTTTCTATGTCTTCAAGTTTATTGATCTTTTATTTTCCAGTGTATACTCTGTTCTTAATCTCATTCAGCAAAATTTCCATTTCAGAAAATCTATTTTTAGCTCCAGAAATTGCATTTGGTTCTCTATCTTCAATTTCTCTATTTCTTTTGTTTATATTTTCTTTAAATCTTTGAATATATTTATAATACCATTTTTAAAGTCTTTGCTAATTGTCATCTCTGTCATTTCTGTGTATATTTCTATTGACTGATTTTTTTTCCCTGACTACAGATCCCATTTACTGCATTTTACCAGGGTTACAATTTTTTGATAGGATACTTTGTTGAGTGGATTTTGGAATCTTCTTTTAAGATTTGGATTTTATTTTGGCAGACCATTAAATTATTTGCAGATCAACTTGATTCTTTTGAGGTTTGTTTTTAGTGGAGGTCTGCAGTAGCCTAATGTAGCCCTAATACTTCTGGGGTCTTTATTGAATGCCCTGCTTGTTCAACGAGATTTCTGCACCACAATTGCTTAGAACTTGGATGACTCCCAGGCCTGTATGAGTTGTGGGAATTGTTCACCTTACAGCTCCTTGTTAGTTCTTTCACTCATAGTTATTCTTTTCCTGGTTTCATAATGTCTTACCACATATATGCAGAACTGGGTCCACTGCCAAAGACTCAAGGGGCCACCTATGCAGATTTTTGAAGCTTTTTCTCTGTGTAACTCTCTCCTCTCTGGTACTCTGCCTTGCAGATTCAAGCCTTCTTAGCTTCTCCAAACTCCAGTATTGTCTCTTCAACTCCATGAGATCCTGTGATCTACTTGGTTTCCACTTTCATATGTGAGTCCCCAGATAAAGGAATTTGGGGGGCTTACCTTGTTTATTTCCTTTCCTTCATGGATCAAGTCCTGTGCAGTCTGTAGCCTGTGCTTGAAAAGAGCTGTTTCATGTATTTTGTCCTTTTGGAAAAGTAGTTTACTGTAGGAAGGTAAGTCTAGTACCAGTTACTATATCATACATTGGGGGTAGAAGTCATGAAATTGTATTCCAAGTCAAAATGGAATATTCTTTTTCCATTACTCTTTATAGGAATGTGTAGTTTTATCTGATGACTGATTAACTGAAACAAAAAATCCTTTTAGCTCAATACAGACAAATTAAGAATTTGTAATAAGTGAACTAGACTCTTAGAAGTGAGTTAATTTGATGTGTCTTTTGCTCATTGGACAAGGCTCCAAAATGATTTGGGAGAAAAATTTGGCTGCTTTCTCTCTTAAATATCAAAGTATCCTTCATTTTCTCACTCACTCTGTTTTTGTCTATAGAAAGTGAATTCAAAACAGCTGGAGGAGAGACACATCGGGTCAGAAGGGATTGTGCTGCTCAAACTGCCAGTTACAAAAATATGTCACATACCTTTTTGTGGAGCCACTAGTGTGGTGTACAAAGAAAGGGTCTCTTATTGCTATCTTGGCTAGCACTGTGGTTTTATGTTCTCATGGTTTGGAAGCCATGACTTAGAAAAAGCCATGGTACCTGGCTGACAAACCAACTGACATAAATGTGCTAACCATATTCTGGCCAGTGGCCTGGTCTGCTAGCTGGCTTCTGAGAAATGATACACATGGAGGCCTCACAGACAGATCACCACTATCTCCAGCCTCTGAATGTTCTGGAATCTTAATCTGGAGTGAGTTCATTGCTCTCTATTTTCACTGGAAATGGACCAAAGAAACTGCCAAAGTCTCCTCTGTGTCTAATACCAATCATATAATGCAACGCTGTTTGTCAAAATGCTGGTTTCTTTAGCTGGGTGGGCATGGGAAGTTCAACAAATCTAATATATATGACAGAGATGTATATATTTATTGTTTATGTAATGTTTCAATATATAGATGGAAGTAGTGCAGGCTAGTTTCTCAATCCCTCATCTGTAATATAAGGATAATATTAAATTTTATTGCATAGGGTAGGAGGATACAAAGAATTAGCACATGCAAATAACTTAGTGCCTAGCACATAGAGCCTTAGCTGAATACATTCATACTGCTGTTATTTTTAAAATATATTATAGATGCAAGGTGATCCTTGGTTACTCCAAGATTTATCTGATAGAGTATGCTATGAGCTTGGCCCTATCTGGCCCTGTTTTAGCTATTTTGTGGTGTTTATCTCTACACTCTATTTAGCAAGTACTTTAGGAAACAAATTTGGATGGTTGAGGTAAACGGTCTACCTCAATGTTCAGGTCTATCTGCCAAAACCCAGAAGAGAATTGAGGTAAGAAAATGCGCGTTACATTGTGGTCAATCACAGGCATTGTGTGGAGAAGCAGACTTCTCACTCTGCAGGTCTGGTTCTCCTGTCTGAGACTTGGACCCGGCTGTGCCAAATAAGAACATAACTGTGAAAATGTCAAGAGTGTAATTATAAAAGGTTAAAAGGCATCATAGAAGCCACTGGACCTATTTTAAACAGAAAGATGCCGAGGATCCTGCCACTATCCGGCTGGTCATTTACCTACTCAGCCCCAAACCCACAAGGCTGTCTCTGCTCTGTGGCACTGGGTTTAGAGCTCTGCCAATCGCATTGCCCAGACTCTTTTGCCAGTTGACTTCCTTTCGGATTCTGCTAATTTCTAACACTACGAGGAGATTGGAAGGTACGCACTTCCTTCCTATTTCTTGTTGGTCTTGTCAGTGTTGCTCTGACATTGGATGTTTACCATTGTCTTTGTCTTCTTTTAGCTTCATCTTCCCCCCTCAGAGATATTGCTAGCCAGGTGGTGCTTCCTTCTCAGGGATCTGAGCCCCAGCTCAGTGGGGGGTCCTTCTCTGAGATTCTGAGATTCCATCAGCAGCTGGGAAGTAAGCACTATCTCCTCAGTGGACCAATCCCTGGCTTAGTGGATATCCAGCTTCTGAGTGTCTAGGTTTTGATAGTCCCAGCCTCTTCCCTTTTTTAGTCCTAGGGGTTGGAGATTCTTCCTGGAGTTATTATCTCTGGGCTTAGTGCTCTCCTTTTGTTCTTTCATTTCTCTAACACCCATGAAACCAATTCGCTATACAGTAGTCCTCCCGTGTCCACAGTTTCGCTTTCCATGGTTCCAGTTACCATTGTCCACTGTGGTCCAAAAACATTAAATGGGAAATTGAAGAAATAAACAATTCATAAGTTTTAAGTTGTGTACTGTTCTGTGCAGTGTGATGAAATCTGATGCTGTCCCTCTTTGTCCCACTCTGTCCCACCCAGGATGTGAATCATCCCTTTGTCCAGTGAATCCATGCTGTAGGTGCTACCCACCCAGTAGCCACTTAGTAGCCTTCTTGGTTATGAAATCTAAAAATCATAGTATACATAGAGTTCAGTACTATTTGCAGTTTCAGGTCCCTACTGGGGATCTTGGAATGCAATCCCCATGGATAAGGGAGGGGGGACTACTGTATTACATTTTTTCTGTTTAAAGGTCTAGCATAATTCCTTCCTTTTTCTCCCTCCCTCCCTCTCCCCCTTCCTACCCCCACTTTTTTTTTTTCTTACTATTTAAAGGGTCAAAGAAGGAGGAGGAAGTGGAGGAGGAGAAGACTGTATTACGTGCAACACCTAAAATATATACTGTCTGGACACTTAGAGAAAAAGTTTGGGGACCCCTTTTGTAGAGAAGGGAATCCAAAGGTTTAGGAGGATGAACAATGGGACAGATTGCGCATGTGCAAAGTCTCACCTTCTCTGCATCTTCCCAGCGTGTTCACAGCCGTGGCGCTGGCTCACGTGGGCTCCGGCTGAGCGTCGCTGGGGAGAAGGCGTTTCCTCTCCTGCTTCACTGTTTGCACTGAAGGGAGAATTAGGATGTCCAGAGAGTCCTCCTTGTCTGTGTCTCCGTTCCCCTCTGGTAACCCTTGGGAGAGGGGGGACATGGGGTGTTGAAAAAAACAATGAGCCTTTGGGCAGGGACTAGTTATCCGTTGGATTTTTTTCTTCCTTTAGTCAAAGTGGTTTCCCGAAGGGCTATGGGAAGAGAAGGCTTAGACATTACTGGGACCCAGGCTTCCCAGCCCCGTATTCAGGCTGAGGCAAAGTCCCCTACGATAAAGTATTAATAGTTGTGCATAGCTCCACATGCCTCCTTAATCAATACTGGGGCTGATAAAGTGATTGCTGATTGGGTTTGAGTTTTCTTGGTTACTGTTAAGTTCTTTTTTTGGGAGAAATTCTGTCCTTTTTCCAGCTTACCTTTTCCAACTCACATACTTTTAAAAAGCAATGTTTGTAATTCCTGCCACTCCAGTGTCAATGAGAGAATTTATTTTATAATGTGCACGAACTGGCAGCTTCTCAGAAAAAAAGCATTGTTGTTGGAATGAAGTCATCTGTTTGAAGAGCAAAGCCTCAAGTATCATTCAAGGGGCGGGAACCCAGTGCCCTCTGCCTGCTGGAGCCTTTGGCACACAGAGGCATTGTCAGAACCTGTTTCCAGAGCAACTGAATTCTCTCCTGAAATTACTTGGCAGTTGACAAGCTCTTCTCCCTAAGGGTCTGGAATAATTCCTTTCAAGGGCCTTATTTTAAGGCACTTTGTCTCTGATGGAAACCAAGATCATTGCCAGCCAAAGAATTTAGCAATACTCAAAAATGGGCTCACCTAATAAATATTTATAGTGTAGAGACCAAGGTGTGTGTTTGGGAGTCTGACTCTTTTTGATGTCTCCATCATTTTAGAAACATCTTAGAGTCAAAACATTGTTGGCCTTTTGGATTATTTGCTGGGTAATGTCATATCTGGATACGCAATGCTGAGAAGACAACTTTTGGGGATATTTCTCCCATACATTTGCTCAAATTGAGTATGAGCATTCAGTATCACAGACTGTTTTCTGACTGTGGCACAGTGGGGTCTGGGGTAAGGAAAAGACGAAGCCCTCTTTTTACTTCTTAAGTCTTTGCTTTGAAAAAAAAAGTCATTAAAAAAACACAACAAAAGCTTAATTTAAAAACGGATGTCCAAGATGAATTGCTGGGTCAAAACTAACAAAAGTGGAATTTAATATAAGTGTAAAAATCCTGTGATTAAGTTAAAAAACCTGTTTCCTAAATAACTACCAGGTGGGGAAGCTCTCCATTTTATAGTCACAGTGAATCTTTTTCTATTAAGGGAAACTGACTTGCACTATTCTCCAACCAACTCCCCAGAAAAGCCTCTCTTGGGCCATGTGCAAACAAAGAATAATTTAAATCTCATTAGAAAAAAAAAAAAAAGATTAAACAGAATTCTTCATTGTTGAATGGTATACATTAATTAAGGGCAAAAGAGTAAAAGCATTTTAACTATACAGCTGAACTAACAAAATTTGATATTTAGGTTATTAAAACCTAAAATCCAGGTCAATCATTGAAAATAAAATCAGACACATACAGAAAGTAAAAACATAACTGAGAAACTACAAACGGATACACAGAGAAAAAGAGAAGGCATTGGGGTCCCATCGCCAATCTTCTTGAACTAAGTGTGTTAGGTAAACTTAGGTCTTCTGATTAAATCCAGGTGGGTTTTGGCATTTGTGGGGGACCAAAGAGGGAAACGGGTTCTGTTAGGTCACATGAAGGTAGCTGCAGCCAATCAAAAGCAAGACCCATCGGAAAGGCTGTGCATAGCTAGTCTAGAACAGGCCTTTCACGTGCCCTGGTGCATTAACTCTCAAAGCAACTTCATCTTCCTTATCTCTCATTTCTCCTATGTTACAGATATGGTCATTGAAGGTATGAGAAGCAGAAATTCCTTCGACTTCCCAGAGCCAGTCAGTAGCAGGGCTAGGGCTGGTCTCTTAGGCCCCCCGCCAGAAGCTGCCTCTTACAAAAGGCTGTTACCTTATCTGGGAAATGTTAACCCTAATTCCTATCTTGAATTAAAATTGATTGGGGGGAAAATAAAGGTTAAGTGTCTGCTTATACAGTCTCTCTTCTTCCCTGGGATAGGCTGTGAGCCACGTCTTGTCATCCGGTCCCCTGGTTCTTGTTTCCTTTCAGCAGGGTCCAGTACACTGCGAGTTGGCAGCATCAACCGGTGCTTTGGGGTTGATGATGCTTCGTTGCCCCTTCTTGAGCCAATAGAGCCTGGGATACTCTTTATGTGAAGCTATGGGATCCACAGAAGCTGTCGCTCCTATGTTCAGGTGCAAATGCCCTTGTCTTTGCAGACAACAAAAAGTCTGGTGGGTGCTGAATTGGAGAAACCTCTGCCTTTTCTCTCTCCCTTCCTGTTCTTTCCTTTCACATTGCCCCCTTTTTCTCGTCACTGCTCACATTTCTGGCCTACCCAGAATATTCTGTCTTTGTATACACAGCATTGGCTCATTAATGAGCACCCATATTCTCGCTTTTTAGGTGGATTTGGGGGTTCTCAGCCACATAACCTCATCCCTGGTCTTGATATGAATTCCCATGATGTCATCTCTGGGCCCCAGTGGGGGCAAATCTCAGCCTGTCAAACCAGTCCTGCTGGGTCGCAGGCTCATTTACTTAATTACCCGCTTCAACACCCTCCCTTTGCTCCCACTTCTCCCCACTTTGACCATATGTCATTCCACACATCTGTGTTTCAGAAACTTAATTGCAAGACTGGAATTGCATGGATTCAGTTTACTCAATCATTACAATCTTAAGAAGCATTTATTAAATGCCTAATTGGGCATGGTGATATATAAAAGGGGCTGACTTAATGATTTGAAAATAATAATAATCCCTTACATTTTATGACAGCGAATGCTGTTATACCATTATCTCCTTTAGTGCATCAACTCCAGCTATTTGTGTCTTACACATTTGTCTCGGGAGATGTGGGATACTTTTGGCACACCCAGGACAGTGCCTGCCAGTAAAACCCCTAAGTCTTACTGCCAAAGGGACTGTGCAAAGGACGTCGAGGATCAGTCTGAAGCCTTTTGACATTTCTCTGCCTCTGATTATGCATTAAAACTCCCATTGTAGGGAATCAGGGATTGGAGGGAGAGGGCAATGGACACCCCCCAAGTTTGGGACCATGAGAAGGTGAATCGAAGGAAGGGGAACAAGTGTGGCTTTGTTCAAGGTGTCGTTTAATATTTTAGGGCGGGTCCTGTGTCACATAGCCCCCAGTTAGACTTGCTAAACTAAAAAAGGGTTTCACTCACTAAGATTCTTCAGTGAGATGTTAATAAGTATAATACAACCCAAGGCATCCAGGGTCAAAAGAATTTAGGAAATGCACTTTCCTCAGCACACATTAGCATATTCAAGGCTCTGAGAAGTCCTTTAGCAAACATTTTAACCCTTCTTTAATCCAGAGCTTCCCAAAAGCCTTGGATCACGGAACCACTTTGGGTAGGACCACCTATGGGCATCTGTGCACCCCTAGTAGGGGTCTTTCAAACTTATTTCGAAAAGTGCTGAATTTGGCTAAGTTTTGTAAAAGAGGGGATGTAATAACAAAAGAATCAGCCTTAGGGATAGTTGAGGAGGAAGCAGAGTAGTTATGAGAAGGGAAAAGTTGCTGAGTGGCTGTGGTACAGGAGGCCCTGGCTGGGGTCACTGGTGATGGGGAGGTACCTGCCGCCCTGAGGTCTCACACCCTCATCTCACTGTGCATCGCCTTTCGGGAAGGGTGGATGAGTTTTTTCTTCTGTTGAGACACATCTTCAGTTTAGGGAGAAAACCAGCAGTTTCTAGGATTGGGTCCTGGTAGAGTTTGAATCTAGGACGAATGGATTCAAACGTGAACTCTTGATTTCTTAGCTGTGTGTGTGACCAGGACTGCGTCGTTGACCCTTCACCTACTTTTAGGAACCCTTTTCAGTTTTGCATGATTTTCCCTGGAGGTTTGCTATCAGGCTACTGCAAATCCACCAGATGACAGGTACCCACAGCTGCTATTTATGGAAGCACCTGACCATGTAAAAATACCCAAAATGTCTTTTTCCTTGTCAAAATATAAGAACTGATCTTAGCGAGATTTAAATCATAAATTGATTTTGCTTGGAAAACCCCCAATATTTGATCTCTCTTTCAGGATGGACTTTGAGGTTCAGTTCCAGGGCTTTAACATATGTTCTTCAACACATAACTTGACGTATCTGAATGGTACTCCTAAACTTCTGAAACAGCACTGAAGGATGTTATTTTTTGGTGTGGCTGGGAATAAAAATATCCTGTTAAACTTTTGAACCACACATCCCTGTGCCTAGCTAGCTGGGCGGATGGGGAGAGAGACTGCTTGCTATTTTTTTTTTGGAAGGGGGTTGGTACCAAGTAAAGTTCTCTCCCAACATAGTTCTGCTCTATTTGAAGAAGTTTATTAGACAAGACTGGTCTTCGGGCAATAGTAGAGATTCTTCAAGAACCAAATATTTACACTTTGAACTAGCTGTAGAAATATTTACTGATCCCTGTGAATTTAGCTTAGACACTGTTACTCATTGCATTGAATTCATGCTTTTGCTCTTGGGAATGAAGTCTGAAGTAATATATGAAATATTTAATATATAAATAATTAAGATGATGGGAGATATTTTTAAACTTAAAATTCAGGGAGTAATTTTTCCATTGAGAAAGGTTTAAGAATGATTTAAAAGAAGTCTAAGGCTGGCTTTAAACCTTAGAATATATTTTTGAGGTAAGAAGGACACTTTTTGCTTTGATAAATATATATATATATATTTTTTTTTTTTTTTGAGACAGAGTCTCACTCTCTTGCCTGGGGCGAGTGCCGTGGTGTCAGCCTAGCTCACAGCAACCTCAAACTCCTGGGCTCGAGCAATCCTACTGTCTCAGCCTCCCGAGTAGCTGGGACTACAGGCATGCGCCACCATACCAGGCTAATTTTTTCTATATATTTTTAGCTGTCCAATTAATTTTCTTTCTATTTTTGGTAGAGATGGGGTCTCGCTCTTGCTCAGGCTGGTCTTGAACTCCTGAGCTCAGAACGATCCGCCCGCTTCGGCCTCCCAGAGTGCTAGGATTACAGGCGTGAGCCACCGCACCCGGCCTGATAAATATGTTTTAATTGACTTATTTCTGTGATTCTTTGTATGAAGGTTAGGACTTCCAGGACTGGGGATAAAACATTTTATAGCTAAGGTCTATTCTGATGATTTGAATTCTTTGCTTTTCATTTGTCTTTTTTGGGCTATTTTTACATGGGCAAATGGAGGGTATTCTGGCTGTCAGTGTTTTGACATTTTTATTAGATAAATTTGAAAACCATTTATTCGTGCCAATTCCACATCCTCTGGAGCTTCAAATGAAAGAGTCTGCAATATCTTAGTCATGAAACACCGCAAAAAGGACTTATATTTATCCTTAAAAATGAAGTTTCACTTGGTATATGTTTGGTCGACATATTGCATTTCTGAAAACTTGTGCAGACAAGCATTTTGAGAACATTATTCCACCAATTTACAAGTGATTCCATAGCATCTGTGAACTCAGTGTACATTTCAAGAAAAATGCTGTTGGCTTTGCCCTCATCCTCAAGTCATACATTAAGCACTGAAACCCAGAATGTCCTCCTGAGTTGTCATTATTGATTCTTCAACAGTCCTTTCTCTTTTCATATTTCAGAGTAATGATTGTATAGGATAATGATTGTATAGGACTGAAATTGGAATCTCATGTAGCATAAGTTTCAGTGAAAAAAATCTCTTCAAATTCTTCCAATCTCTCTCTGTGTTCAAGGACTAATTTCTTTTGTTGTGTTCCTTCAAAAACGGAATTCCCAAATCTTCAGTACAAGTGAAAATTACACAGTTCAGAAAAGCAAGCTGATCTCAGATTCACCCAGAGGATGGGCCTACTTCAGACAATTTCATGAATGACCTCAGATTGTGTTATTTCCATGTGGTGGTTTTCTGATACAGCAGTAATTTGGTGGGATTTCAGGTTTATAGACCACTGTTGCTCCCTAAGTCATTAAAACAATAACAAACAGTTATGCTGGAGATAACAGGAGAAATCTCTAGTTAGCTTTTGGGGTGTTCAGATGTTAAGCAGAGGTGTAGTTCTGGTCCCCTTTTTGCTGAAAGAATGAAAGAACGGACGATAAGCAATCAAAAGCTTCCGTCTATCAGAGCTGAGCTCCAGAGAAGCTTACTTAACACATCTGCTGACAATAGATTTGTAAAGAACTGGCCTGTTAATCCGTCATGTACGGTACATGGCTGTGCCCCGGATGGACTTACACTATTCCCGCTTCAGACTCTCATCACCTTACACCAAAGCTACTGTAACAACTTTCTTGCTGGTCTCCTGCCTCCACCCTCTTGTGCATTCCTGTCCCCACTGGGTCTAGCTGGCTGAAAAATCTCCCTAAATGTCCTGCTAATCCTTTCACAAGGACCTGCAGTGGTTCCCTGCTGTTGGCCTTGTCAAGTGGAGACGCCTTGTTCTATGCAGTGACACAAGTACACTTGTTCTGCTTCAGCCCAACTGAGTACAGCCTGTGCTTTTATTCATGCTGTCCTCTCTCTGTTCTTTTGGATCAAATTTTTATCCATCAAACAATTTGACAATATGTACTGGGTCTTAAACATTTTTCTATTTTTGAGGAAATAATTCTTAATATAGAAAAAAGTTTAGTGTGCAAAGATAGTCATTGCAGTTATCTATGTAACTAAAAGTTACAGAGACAAGCATGGATCTGCAGCAGCAGAGCTCCAAGCAGGCGGCTCGGCGTGGCTCGTGTGGACAGTGAGGGTGAGGCTCAGGGCCACGCTCCCAATGCTAGAAAGCCTTGACGTCCTTCAGACCCTTACACAGCTTTGGGGTAGAGGTGGGGGCCTGAAAATGACTCAGGCAAGTTTCCTGGCATCTCTTCAGGATGAGGCTCAAAACAGAAATGCAACTGTTTATAGAAAGAAGAGCTCTTCCATTTCTTGCACAGTTGAGCTTGTGAATTAAGATTCATACCCTGTTCATACTTTAAAAATTCATGAAATGTTTAGTGAGCACTTACTATGAACAGGCACTGTTCTAGGCACTTGGGATATAGCTAGGAACAAGACAGAACTCCTCTCCTTATGGAGCTTACATCCCACCGGGAAGACAGTCTCCCTGTTACTTCTCTGAAGCATTTGATATGGTTAAGGGCTCCTTCTTTCTTAGAACACTTTCTTCATCTGGCTTCCAGAACACACACATTCCTGGTTTTCCTCCTTCTCACTGGCTGCTCTTTCTTGTTTTCTTTGCTGGTTTCTCCTGTTCTTCTTTTACTGTTGGAGGCCCCAGGACTCAGTCCTGTATGCATCTCTTCTCTTCTCTTACTACATTGACTCTCTTTGGGTTATCATTTAATCTCTTAACTTTTTTGTTTTCTTTTTTTTTTTTTTTGAGACAGGGTCTTATTCTGTCGCCCAGGCTAGAGTGCAGTGGCATCAGCCTAGCTCACTGCAGCCTCCAACTGCTGGGCTCAAATGATCCTCTTGCCTCAGCCTCCTGAGTAGCTGGGACTATAGGTGCATGCCACCTGCCTGGCTAATTTTTCAATTTTTTGTAGAGACAAGGTCTCATTATGTTGCTAAGGCTGGTCTTGAACTCCTGGGCTCAGGGGATCTTCCTGCTTTGGCCTCCCAAAGTGCTAGGATTATAGGCATCAGCCACTGCAGCCAGCCCAATTTCTTAACCTTAAAGAGAATCTATAAGCTTAATGACTTTCAAATTTGTATCACCAGCTCCGGTTACTCCACTGAAGTCAAGACTTCAACTGCTTTCTCTACTTTATCACCTGGATGTCTAATAGGAATTTCAAACTTGATGTGACTCCTATCCTCCAAAGGCTTGGTCTCCCTGTAGCCTTTTCTATCTCAGTTGGTGGCACTCCATCTTTCAGTGGCTCACACCAAACACCTTGGAGTCATTCTTGAGGACTCTCTTGTACACACCACATTCAATATGTCTGAGAATTTTTTTCAGCTTTACCTTTAAGATATATCCAAAATCCAAACACATCTCAACACATCCCTTGCTACCACTGAGGTCCAAGCCACTATCACTCTCACCTAGATGATTGCAATAACCTCCTTACTGACCTTCCTGTTTCTGCCCTTCTCTCCTATAGCCTGTTCTCCATAAAGCACTCAGAGTGATGTGGTCAACACATCAGTTATATCCTGTCTAAAACTCTAAAACCTCCAGTGGCTTCCATTTCCCTCAGAGTAAGAGCCTGTGGAGAATCACAAGGCCCTGTACTTTCTGGCCCCTCATTACCTCTCTGAGCTCATGGCTGTCTCTCTCCCCTTCCCTTAATCTTCTCTAGCCATGGCCCCCTGGCCTTTCCACAGGTTGCTTGCATTAGTTGTCCCTTTGCCTGAAATCCTCTTCCCTCAGATGTCAGACCTTCTCAGGGAGGCCTTCCCTGACTGCTATATTATAATTGGAGTAACTCGCTCCACAAAACCATCTGTCTCCCTTCCTTGAGTGATTCCTCCCCATAGCACCTACCAACTCCTAACGTACTGTGCATTTTACTTATTTATGTTATGAATCGCCTGACTTCCTCCACCACCATGTAAGTTCCCCGAGGGCAGGACTGTTGTGACTGCGGCATCCCCAATGCCCACGTTACGTGATAAACATCTGTTGAATGAATGAATAAATGGGTGAACCTCAGAGGACAGTTTACGTGAATTAATCAGTGGGTTACAGGAAGGAATTTTGTCTATCCCATACTTGTTTATTGAAAACCTACTATGTGTTGGGCAGTGTGTTTATTACTGAAGAAATAAGAGAAAATAGGACCGACCGTTCCCTCTCCCCTTCAAGTTCATGTGGTAACATGGCCCTGCTTGCTCAGACTCTGCCCTGGAGGTCAAGGCTGGTTTATCCAGGCAGCACTATGTAGGGAGCTGTGGGACAAGTTTTTCCCTTTTTTTTTTTTTTGCCTTTGGAAAATCTAAGGAATTGTGTTGGGTGCTTCTAGAAAACCCTATTTAGAAATTACATTTCATGAAGTTTTGTACCTAATGGAGCTAGAGAAGATCAGAAATGGGAAAGAAACAAACTTTTAATTAAGGCAGCTTTACTATGAGAATACCATGTAACCGCTTTGGTGGCTAGACTTAAGAAAACGAGCTTTTAGGATTATTTTTGAACTTGAATATATTTTTATGAGCTCATTTCTCTGCCTCTGGGATAATAGAGATGTGGCTGAATTATATTTTTTGTAAGGGGTAGGCCAGGGTATATTAAAATTTGAATTTTAAAAGGAAACTCTTACTGTCACTATGGCAGTGGGTCCTATGCAGTGCTGAGAAGCAGTTAAATGGTTAAGAATTATTTTATGTTGTTACATGTTTTTCAAATGTTATTTTAAAGGATCCTAGGAAAAGCCCACAATTTGATGGGGGAAGTAGAACACTGGAGCATTCGCATGGGACTGCATAATAGCTGAAGTCAAATTTCTTAGTTAGAAAAAAATTGTGAACATGGGAGGCCCATATGTTTATAAAAATGACATAGGGTCCTAAACACCCTTCTAGAACATTGAAAAGATCTTGTTCATAAAACTGCAGCATGCTTGGTGCATTGCCTGCCAGTAGAAGGGGTAGGGGTGGAGAAATGTCCTCTCTGGTAGAGAAAGAGACTGCTTTTGCTGCAGAAGCAATAGGAGCAACGGGGGTTATGTCCGTCTTCTAGGCTCAGGTAATTCTAGATATTAAAGATTTTGCATTAACATAACAAACAAATCAGAAACAAACAGAAAAAAATTTCTCTCTTTCTTTCTTTCACTGGGAAAGCCAAAGCATTAGCTTTTCCCCACACCTTCTCACGATTATATACCAAAGATTCTTTGGCATTTAACAGGAAAACAGAAAACTTCTGAAGACCCAGGTAAAATTTTGGTGGGAAAGACTAACGCAAGTTTTAATTTCAGACTCTGGGAGATGTCTCGCCTCTGTGAGTAGAAGCAGATTTGATATCATTCCTCTAATTAAAACCATCTGATGCACAAAACCCCTTCCTAGTCTCCCCCAATAACTTATTTTCCAACTCCATCTTCAAACAGTTTGTCTTCCAATAAAGCATGTTATCGTTTATTCAGAAAACTGATAACCCAAGAGTCGTGAATAATGGAAAAATGACAAAACTTGCTATACATAATCAGTTGGCAAAGGAAGACGAAATAACAGCTGCTTAACTGTTAGAACATATATTTTTAAACTGAGCTTGTAAGACAGTATAGCTGCCAAGTCACAGATTTTCTTCAACAATATCGAGATGGCTTAAGGCCATACAGATAGGACTTTGTTGGTGGTTTTCTTATACCTCTGAGCCTTTGCCTGTGCAAGGATAACGGGCAGGGAGAAAGAGTGATTTTAGAGCCATAGTTGCACAGGGTCCAGACCTTCCAGTGTAAATGCTAAATGGAACCAGACAGTGACGTTATTACAGACACATTTTTGTCAGCTGAACAGTGTTAACCACCATGAATGTAGGTAGGTACTGATTTATGGGAAAAGTCAGTGTTATCCTGAGAAGTTGATTGGCAGTCAAATTAAGGTAAATTGGAATAAATATTCAATGCAATAATGGAACTTGATCTTTATATAGAACCCTATGGATAATCATTTTGTAAGATAAGGATTTTTTGGAGAAGAATGTTGATTTAAGTGACTTAAGTTGGAATACCAGCTCTACTCCTTATTGGCTTTGTGATGATTGGTAAGGGATTTAACTTTGAGGAACCTGTCTGCTAATCTATAAAATTAACACATAAAATCTTATTGGGAAGGTTCTATTAAAATGAGATCATGGATATATAAGTAATTTGTTGATTTTTTAAATTAATTTTTAAAAATGTGAGATTGAAAAATGTAGAGAATGATTTAACAGGTATCCATGTACTAACTACTAGATTTAAAAGTTAGTAACATTTTGTTTATTGACTCCTCTTCTATTTTTTAGAAATCAAATATCAGTAATACAGATAGTTGTTTCTCTTCCTATCCTTTTCCCTTCTTTCACAGAGTTAACTGCTATCCTGAAATTGTTTGTATCTTTCCCAGCCATAATTTTTTATGTTTATCGTACGTGTATGTATCCCTAAATACTATATAGCATTGTTTTGTAAGCTTTACATATTTACATAAATGAAATATTTCTAAATCTTTTTGCATTTGCCTTTCATGCAACATGGATTTTGAGATTTAGGCATGTTCATACATTAACAAGTAGTTTATTCACTTAAACTACTATCTAATATCCTATTATAATTATTCATTTCATCATTGGGAACATTTGAGTTTTTTTCTAATTTTTTTTTCTATTCAAACAAGGTTATATTGAACATACTTGTTCATCTCTTTTTGAGCATGTGTGGGGTGGTTCTTTGTGTTTTGCATTTAGAAGTAAAATTCTGAGCTGTAGGGAAGTGCGTCTTCAGCTTTGCTAGATAATGCCAAATTGCTCATCAAAGCGTATGCACCAGCCGTATTGGAGAGTTCCAGTGTGTCCTTATCCTCCTCAACAATTAGTATTTTAGACATCTTCTCCTCTAGTAAGACTGAGAAATTTTTGGTATTTCAGGTTTTTCTGTGTGTGAATTGCCCATTCATATCCTTTGCCCATTTTGTCATTGTATTCTTTGTATTTTTCTTACTGATTTATATGAATTTTATTTATTTTGTAATATATTTATAAAGGATACTATACCCTTTTCAGTTATATGTGTGACAAATAGCTTCTCCTAAGTATGTGGTTTGTGTTTTAGCTTAGTTTATGCTATTTTATATCATAAAGATTCTAATTTTTAATATAATAAAATTCAATATAATCAAAAAGCAAATCAAACTTTTCCTTTATGACTCGTGCCCTTGGCATCTCCTTTAAGAAACAATTTACTTCCCTATTGTCACAAAAATATTCTTTCTTTATTCTTCTCTTTCAAAATTCTAATATTCACATTTAGGGTTTTAATCTGTCTATGGAGTGAGGTTGAATCAGTTGTACTTTTTTATTTTGCATACAGATAACCTTAGTTGCATTGACAGCCATTGTGCAGTCCATTCTTTTCCACTGGCTTATGATGATACTTTGTTTCATGTGATTTTTTTCCTGAGCTTTCTCTTCTATTTTAATGGTTTATTTTCTGTTTTTTTGGATAAATATCACATTTTCTAAGTTAATATAACTGTATGTGCTTTAATACCTACACATCTTATTCTTCAAATTTTTGTGACCATTCTTGGCCCTTTTCTTCTCCATAGGACTTTCATCAACTTGCAAAATTATGCAAAATATCCTGTGGCAATTTGATAGGAACTGCATTAAAATTTATAGATTACTATGGGAAGAAATGATAAGTTAATGATATTGCATCCTCCATCCATTACCATTATATATTTATCTATTTATTTATTTATTTTGAATATCATTCAGTAATATGCTAAAATTTCCTCCAAAAAATTTGAACATTTATGTTACATATATTCTCTATTACATGTTTTTGTTGCTTCTGTGAGGGTTTCTTTTTTACAAGTTAAAATTTTCTCCTTGGTTGTTGCTTATAAATAAGATTACTACTGATTTATATATATTGTTATTATTTTTAATCTGGCAAGTTTGCTGAACTTTCTTGAACTTCAGTTATTTGTGTGTTTTCTTAGATTTTTCTGTATAATTATATTGTTCACAAATAATGATAATTTTATTTCTTTCCTTCTAATGTTTAATTTATTATTTATTTTTTATATCATATTGAACTGGCTAGAACTCCCAATATTGTGATGAGCAGAAAGGGTAATAATAGACATTCTCATTTTGTTCTCAACCTTAAATAAATTGCTTCCAGTATTTCATTATTAGGTATGATGTTCACTATAATGAAGCACCATTTATTAGATTAAAGTTATTTCCTCTTATTCCTAGTTTGCTAAGAGTATGTTTTTCTTTTTAATCAGGAACAAATGTCAAGGTTTATTGGTTGACTTTTTTGGGCATGTATTTAGAAGATTTTGTGGTTTTTCATTTTTACTCTATTAACATGGATGGGTTACATTAATAGACTACCAATAATTCAATCATCCTTGTGTATCTAGGATAAACACAACTTGGTCATAATTTAAATACATACACAGTTGGACTTAGTTTGCTACTATTTTATTTAGAATCTTAAATCTATATCATTAGTAATATTAATCAATAATTTTTTTCTGTACAGTTCTTACCTAGTTTTAGTATTAAGGTTACACTAGCCTCATAAAATAAGTAATGGACCTTTCACTCTTTTCATAAACTTTGAACTATTTTATAAAATATGAATTATCTGCTATTTAAAGGTTTGATGAAATTTGCTTTAAAAAATTTGGGGAGAGGGGAGGCAAGATGGCTGACTAGAGACATTGGTTCCCAGATTGTCTCAGAAAGAAGGAAAGGTTTTAGATGAAAAAAACATAGCCTAGGTATAATTCTAAGGGAAAAGTGCCAGAACCTACTGGAGATTCCATGGGAAAAAGTTGTGGAGCAGAACAAGAAGGAGCAAGATTACAGCAGAGATCAACCCCTGAGGAATCTGGAGCCCTGTGGAAAGGGTAAGTGGGGGTGTTTCTTTTTCTCCTCTCATATTTCTGGTGGACTGCAGGCTCCCAAACTGTTGGAGAGTTTCTCTGCCCTCATGAGCCCAAAAGCTGCTCTTGCCAATGAACTGGGAGCTTCTTGAGAACAGAGCACTGGGCTGCCAGCCCCCTTGAGGTTGCTCCCCCTCAAGACAGACCTGAGCTGAGGCGGCAGGCACCACATTGCTTCTGCACCCATTGTGTGCTTTTGTCTTGCCCAGAGAGCTTTAGCCCTTCGGTTTTCTTGTCAATGGTCCCCACACAAACATTTCCCAACACCTGTCTAGACTACAGCAGTCACCAGGGCTGGTGAGTCCCAGAGGAATTGTGCGATCCCAGAGATTGGACTTTCAGGATGGGCTGCCTTCAGGGTAGAGGAGAGTGCAACAAGCCAGGGGAGCCCCTCGGGACAAAGGGGACCAGAGTGCCAGCTCTCCTTCACTCAGACTCTTTTCCTCCTCCTTCCCTCCCTGCCCACAGCTGCTGATGCAGCCACGGCAATTCCCACATGGGTCGGCACAAGTGACCCAAGTGACCATTGAGCTGGGGCTCTCAGGAGTGTCTGCTTGCCCTCTGTTGGTGTGTCCACAACACTGAGGCTTCCTCAGAGAGTCGGGCTCATCTCTTTCCTCTTAAAGACCTGCAGCAGGCCAAGGGGTGCTCAGACTGTAAGCTCCCTGCCTGCCAGCCCTCCCCAGTGCTGCCTACCTGGCTGCTCCAGTAAAGCAGGGCATCCCCTGAAGTGGAAGGATATTTAGCCTACTTGAGCATTCCACAGGCAACTCAGGACCAGCACACTTCTCTTTGGTATGGTAAGGGATTGAATTTGGGGGATCAGGGGACAGGTCTACAGGCCAGGATTTGATTGTGTCACTCAGGGGCATGGAGGGGAGGTTTGTGAACTAATTTTGAGAGGTGAGGGAGCCTACGTGAGTGGAACTGAAAGGAGAGTGCAGTGTGGGTCTGAGCCACAGTGAACTGGCAAACCACCTCTCCCCCCACAGGAAAGCTGTGTTTTTGGTTCAGGGCGGGATCCTGAGTAGGGAAGCTCTCATCCTGTGGCAGTGTTCCTGGTGACCTCAGCTAACTTGGGCTCCTACCTGCAACCAGACACCAGAAGGCAATGGAGATGTCTCTAAGTCAATAGGTGGCACTTGCAGGTAGGAGTAAGCCATGTCCTCTATGACCAAATCAGTAAATGCTCTTATGGGAAGAGGGAGATGAATGAAATGTACCCCCACCTGCCAGACTTTGAATCCCAGAATGTCTCTCCTCTTCAAGCAGACTTTTTGGCTTGGTGGGGCCATTCAGCCCCTCCCTGGTGGCTATCCCAGCAGCCTGGGAGCTGATCCTCGACCTTTGCTGAGACAGCTCTTTTGCCTGCTTTTGTGGAGGCTGAAGACAGGCTCGTTCAATGCAGCCTTGCCCATTCTCAATCCTCCACCTGTCTCAGCTATGGTGGAGAATAAGGAGTCCCTTGGGAGTTTTAGGGCCCCACCCACCACCTGGAACATTCAAGGGCTTCTCCTGATTGACCAGAGCCAGTCACAGGTCCCAAAAAACAAATTCAGTTCATAAAACAAATTCTACTAGATCTAAGGAAAGAAATAAGCAGCAATATCATAATAGCTGGGGACTTCACCAATCTCAGTGACAGAACTAGAAAGATCATTGAGGCAAAAGGTCAACAAAAAAACACTGGACTTAGATGGGACTCTAGAACAAATGGCCCTAGCAGACATTTACAGAACATTGTACCCCCAAACTGCAGAATATATGTTCGTCTCATCAGCACATGGGACATTTTTCATGAAATATCATATGTTAGGCCATAAAACAAGTCTCAGCAAATTTAGAAAAATTAAAATCATCCCATATATCTTCTCAGACCACAGTGGAATAAAATGAGAAATCAATTCCAAGAGGAATTGCAAATTCCATGCACAAATGCATGGAAATTAAACAGCTTGCTGCAAAACGATTCTTGGGTTATTGCACTTATTAAGATGGAAATTAAATAATTTTTTTGAATTGAATAACAAAGGTGACACAAGCTTCCAAAAACCTGTGGGATACAGTCAAAGCAGTGCTAAGAGGAAAATTAATAGGTTTAAGGGGGAAATTCATAGCCTTAAATGCTTACATCAAAAAGACAGAAAGATCACAAATTAACAACCTAATGTCACACCTAAGGAACTAGAAAAAGAAGAAAAACCAACTCGAAGCTAGCAGAAAAAAAAAAAAAAAACAAATCTCAGAACAGAATTGAATGAAATGGAAACCAAAAAAATAATACAAAGGATAAATGAAACAAAAAGTTGTTTCTTGGAAAAGATAAACAAAGTCAATAGACCACTAGTTAGATTAATAAGAAATAGAAGAGAAAGAATTCAAACAAGCTCAATCAGAAATGAAAAAGGAGACATTATAACTGATACCACCGAAATACAACATATCATCCATGACTACTATGAAAACCTCTATGCACAAAACTAGAAAACCTAGAGAAAATGGATAAATTCTTGGAAACATACAGCCTCCCAAGTCTGAATCAGGAATAAATAGAAATCCTGAACAGATTAATAATAAGTAGAGAGATTGAAAGAGTAATAAAAATCTCTCAATGAAAAAAAGCCCTATCCCAGTTGGATTCACAACCGAATTCTACCAGGCCTACAAAGTAGAACTGGCACCCATTCTACTGAAACTGTTCCATAACATTGAGAAGGTGGGACACTCCCAACTCATTCTACAAAGTCAGTATCACTTCGATATCAAAACCATTAAAGGACACAACATAAAAGGAAAACTACACACCAACATCCCTTATGAACATAGATATAAAAATTCTCAACAAAATACTAGAAAACTGAATTCAACGCCACATCAAAAAGATAATCCACCATGATCAAGTGGGTTTCATACTAGGGATGGTTCAATATATACAAATCAATAAATATGATTCACCAAATAAACAGAGGCAAAAACAAAGACCGTATGATCATCTTGCTAGATGAAGAAAAAGCATTTGATAAAATCCAGCACCCCTTCATGATAAAAAAAACCCTCAATAAACTAAGCATAGAAGGAACATACCTTAAAATTATAAAAGCTTGTACATGACAAACCCATAGCGAACATCATACTGAATGAGGTAAAGTTGAAAGCATTTCCCTTAAGAACTGAAACAAGACAAGGATGCCCACTGTCACCACTTCTATTCAACATAGTTTTGGAAGTCCTAGCCAGAACAATCAGGCAAGAGAAGTATATAAAGGATATCTAAATTGGGAAAGAAGAGGTCAAACTACCCCCGTTTGCTGACAATATGAACTTGTATCTAGAAAACCCTAAAGATTCCACCAAAAGACTTCTAGAATTGATAAATAAGTTCAGCAAAGTCTCATGTTACAAAATCAATGCACACAAATTGGTAGCATTTCTATATACTAGTATAATAACTGTCAAGCAGAGAGTCAAATCTATACTATTTATAATAGCTGCAAAGAAAATAAAATACCTAGGAATGTATTTACCAAGGAGGTAAACTATCTCTGTAAGGAGAACTACAAAACACTGATGAAAGAAATTACAGATGACACAAAGAAATGGAAAAACATTCCATGCTCATGTTTTGGAAGAGTCAACATTGTTATAATGTCCATGCTGCTCAAAGTGATTTACAATTCCAATACAATTCCCATCAAAATACCAATGTCATTTTTCACAGACATAGAAGAAATAATCCTAAACTTCATATGGGACCATAAAAGAGCCCAAATAACCAAAGCAATCTTAAGCAGAAAGAATAAATCTGGAGGCATCACATTACCTGACTTCAAAATATACTAC
>RJWJ010010553.1:6432-46773 GCA_004363605.1 Indri indri | reverse complement strand
TGCCTAGGAACCCAGGTCAGCATCATGTCCCACTATAGGTCTACTCTTCTAGGGAAATGCAGTATCCCCTGGGAATGGAGGCTGCACACAGGGCTCCCATATCCCCTGAGAGCAGGCATTAAAAGGACTGGGGCAGTAGCAGATGTCTGCATGGTATAGTGAAAAGGTTCTTGTGGTGCATCCAGGGAGTTTGTAAAAATGCAGAATCCCAAGGCCCCTCCTCTGGGACTCTGATTCAGATGTTCTAGGGGAAGGACCTGGGCATCTCTGATCCCCCCAGGTGAGTCCAGGAACCATGCCAGGAGAAAGCTGGTGAGGTGGGCAGAGCACTGGCTGTGGACTCAACATGCCCTCATTCCAGATCTCAGCTCCCCTGCCATGCAAGTTTAGGCAAGTTACTTAATCTCCCAGAGCCATGGGATCCTCATCTATAGTAGCCCCCTTTGGATTAGGTGGTGCTATGGGCTGAGTTGTGTCCTCCACCAAGTTCATATGTTAAAGCCCTAACCCCCCATACCGCAGAATGTAATACTGCAGATATGGTCTTCAGAGAGGTAATTAAATTAAAATGAGATCATTGGGGGTAGATCCCAATCCGGTATGACTGGCCTCCTTATAAGAAGAGATTAGGACACAGACAGACCCAGAGGGAAGACCAGTTGAAGACACGGGGAGAAAACAGCCATCCAAAAGCCAAGCAGAGGGGTCTCAGGACAAACGAAGCCTGCTGACATCTCAATTTCGGACTTCTAGCTTCCAGAACTGTGAGAAAATAAATTCCTGTTGTTTAAGCCACCAGGCTGTAGTGTTTTGTTATGGCAGCCCTAGCAAACTAATACAAATGGGAAGTACATTGTGTAGTGCCTGGCATACAGTGGCGCCCAGCAAATGGGAGCTTTTGTTGTTACCTGTATCAATTGCCTGAAAAAATATCCAGGAATCCCCAGATAGCTGGCACTGTATCCGAGAGGAAATAGTAATCTTATCTTCATGTCTGGCTCAGGGCTGCTGTCCTACAGGAATCATTTTCCAACTGTGCCCTGTAGGCTGGAGGGTCTCTCTGCCCAAATGTGGGCAGTGCCTTGGTGTTGGCATGCTTCCTTGGGTTGCAGGGAGAACGATGTTCTTTTTTTCCTGGCAAAGTGTTGGCATTGGCATAAACCTGTCAGATAGTTATGGTATCGTGAAAGGCCAGCATCCAGTGGAGTGGAGACTAGATGGGAATAACTCTAACAAAATAGAAAAAACACTAGCAAGAAGCCTGAGCATTGAGCTTTTAAAAGGCATGCTGAGATTTTGGGGGAATTTAAGCAAGAAATCAGCAGAAGCCATAGCCAGGCAGAAATGGGATGCATTTGCCTATGTTAGAACAATTTGGGGAGGTGTTTGATGAGCATTTTGCAAAGCATTTTTCCCTTTCCTCAACCAGCCAGGAGTTCTTTTCTCTGGGTTCCCTCAGTGTCTACCTTTGTTCTGAGACTTTGCTCATCACTTCTGTTTGCTTGCTTGCTATCTTCCCTCTGAACCTGTGGACTCCGTGAGAACAGGGATTGTGCAGCCTTTATCTGTCTCCTAGGTGGGTGCAGAAGAGATGATTGTGCATTTGAGTTTCTAAATGTGGTACTCATATTTTTTACTATAAAGTATTCGCTGTGAGCCAGGCACTGTTCTGTGCATCTTAAAAACTGTAACTTATTAAATCCGTGAACCACCCCTTTGCAATACATGCTGTTAAGGCACAAGGAGGATAAGCACTTGCCCGAAGTCTCACACTTAGTAGGAAAGAGTATTCAGACCTTGGCAGACTGGCTCCAGAATTTAGCCACGGAGTGTACTGTTACTACCACGGGCTAGTGTCTGCTTCTGGTAGCCCTTTCCTTCCACTTCAGGGCTTCTTAACCTTTTATGTGCTATGCCTCCCTGGAATTCTTGTGATGCCTAGGAATTCTTTCCCAGAATTATGCATAAAAATAAAATAATAGGATTATAAAGGAAGCCAATTATAATGAAATGCATCTATCAAAATATTAAAAATATCCTAATTTGTTAATCTGTGAGATAGCACCATACACACCTCTTCACCAACACGTTAAATACAAGCGACAGTGATGGGTCAAAGCTCTACTGTAATTCCCAAACAGTCCTGAGCGATGTTTGGAGATATCGTAAAGATATCTCAAAGTGGTATTTGGAGATATCTGCAACAATTATAAAGTGATAGGAAGAGGTCTGAGATTTCTACTGGTGAAAAAGTGGCAGGTGCCGTGAATACTACTGTGGTTTGTTCCTGCATTCGTAATAGAAAGAAATGATCAATTTCAGTTAGCAGTTAGTAAAAGTACGTATTTTTGTCCTCCAGGGACACAGACCCCCTAAGTCAACAGTTCACTGTGGACTCCAGTTAAGAACCTCTGTTCTAAATGCTGCACCTTTCATCTCTCCCCAAAGTGTGGTCTGTGGGCCATCATCATCATCATCATCACCTGGAAACTGGTTGAAATGCAGAATCTCAATCCCTACCTGAGATCTATGGACTGGAATCTGCTTTTCAATGAGATCTTCTAGTGATCTATGTGCACATAAACATTTGAGAAGCACTGCAAAGTATGTGCTTGCTTAGGTTAGAGCAGAGAAGAGCTGTGTATTTGAACAGTAATGAAAGGTATGATTGTAGATTTGTGTCTACTTTTCTCTGCCTTTTATAAGCAACTTGCTGAGGCAGAGTATAACTTAACTGATGGTGACATTGGGACAGTGGCAACTGCCTGTCTATCTAGCTTCTGAGTGCTGCCTGGGACCATCTACCCTCAGGGAAAGGGTGTTCTTATTTTCTGTCTTTGCCTCCTACAGGTGATGGGCAGACTAAGTAGTAGGTTTTGCTCCTTGGAGAAGGGAGTCAGCAGTCGTCAGCTACTCTGCCTGTGGCTGGAGGTAAATCAATACATTCCATGGTGGAAGAATATTTTGTGTCTCAGACCCAAGTCCAGCTCTCCAATCCAGCTTTTCCAGTGCAAGAACATAAATAGCATTTTAATTTTCTTCTCAGCTCTATTTCTCAATTTGTTCTGAACCTTCTGAGGAAGGATCTGATTAATGAGCCCCCTGAAATTCCAGCAATATTGACTGCTAGAAAACTTAAAGCCAAGTGTACAAAACTCCAAGAGTTCATATTTGTAATAACTACATTCCTGAATCATTTCTACAGCCCTACTTTGTTTTTTCTTTTATTTTCTTCTTCATTTGAATTTTTGTTCTCTTTCTGTTATGTTACCTTGTTCTATTTTCTCTGTCCTTATAAGTCTCCTTAAATCATTTTTGGAATAAGCTAGGGGCACAGATTCAAAAGTAAACAAAGATACAAAAATAAAGACAAATAAATACACGAGTCTTGGTAGACAGAGGCTGAGCCTGTGCACGACCGTTGTGTTGCCACTGCAGCAGGCGCCATTCTCACCATTTATGTAAATAGTGTTCTTCTGAGTGCAGCAATAGACTGCAAGGTGAATAGTGGAATTATGCAACTGGTGGCTGTGATCCAGGACTTTTGACAAATTTAGTCTCTGTATATAGTTGGCAATATGTTATTGAAAAAGATAAAGAAGCTTCTGGTAACCAAGGGCATTTGAGTAGGCTGTTCATTTGTAAAAATGTTCTTAAAACATTCTAAAAATGTTCTGCACTCTCAGGATACATGAATGCATAAAGGTGGCTTCCCTCTTCACTTAGCTTAGAGTATTCAATGATTTGAAAGGCAGGAATTGAAGCATGGAGATAGAATTATGCCATTCTCCTGCTAAAGGAGTCCAGATACTTCCCGTTGCGTTTACAATCATAGCCAAGCTCCCTATTTGGGCTTACAGGCCCCGTAAGAACTAGCTTCCCCGGTCTCTTTTATGAGCCTCACATAGCATCACTCTCTGAAGCTCCTTCCATTCTCAGGGTCTCTGCATACACTGTTCTTTCTGCCTGGAACACCCTTCCCTATCCAATGCCAATAATCATCCTTTAGGACTTAACTCAAATGTCACTCTCTCCAAGAAGCCTTTGCTGACTCCTCACCCCAGAAGGCCCCTGTTGTATTCTTTATAACCCTTATCCTAGTGTTAATGAATAATTGTTTATGCCATCCTTTCCTCAGCCTCGTTTTCCTACAGACTGCAAGCTCCCTAGGACACGGGCTGTGCTTGTCTTGCTCACTGTCACTTCATTGCCAGCGAGGCCAGCAGGGCCTGGCGACTCGCAGGGGCTCATTGAATGATTTACTGATGGAATGAATAGAAGAGTGGGAAACAGATCAACAGACACGACTAAAGCCTTGGGAAATGTATTGAAAGGGGAAAATATAAATGTGAAAGGGAGCATATTTATATCATTTTCAAAAGAGAAGGAGGAGGATGGGTCCCACTCACGTCTGAATGTGCAGAGAGGCCGTTGCCTGCGGGTGGGTCAGCTGCGGCCTTCACTGTGGGGTGTGAAGCTCTCCTCTTCCCAAGAGTGGTGGGATAATAGAAAATGGGCTAAAATAGCTAAAGCAGAGGAGGAAAAGAAGCAGCAGCAGTAGAAAAAAAGTTAGACGTCAAGAATTTTCTGAATTTCAAGAATCGTGAGACTGGACCAGAAAGGCAGGATACCCAGTGGTCAGGAGCCAGACTCCTGCATTCCAATTCTGGCCTTACTACTTCCTAGCTCTGCGACCTGGGGCAAATTACCTACATTCTCTGTGTATCATTTATTTAAAAAAATGATAATAATGTTCCTACCTTACAGGCAGGGTGAATATTCCTCAAACTCAGGCACTTATAGAGTAAAAGTGTGTGGGGGTGGGTGGGTACTGTTAATTTTGTTGGAATATCAGGTGTCAGTTGGGACTGTGTGCAGCACACGAAGTATGGTCATTCTAATTACAAGAGGTTATGAGGATTAAGGAAATTAACACATGCTGCTCACTTAGAGGCATGCCTGACACACAGTTCCTGCTCAGTTAAGGCTAGCTACTATCATTAAGAAGCAAAAAGAATTTTTCTGAAGACTTTAGGAAAAGACGGACAGTTGATTATATGGGAAGGAGTTTATATCTCAGGGTGCATCATGATTTGATTGCTTGGTTTTTTACCTTCCCTTCCTTTTTAGTCTTTTCTAAAAAAAATTGAAGTATAACACTCTCAGAAAAGTGTATGTGTAGTAAGTGTATAGTTTACTGAATTATCACAATGTGAACACACCCAGAACCAACCAATAACTCTTACCCAGATCAATAAACAGAATATTGCAGAATTCCAGAAGCCTCTCTCATGTTCCTTCCTAATCACCAATCCATTGCCTCTGCCCCAGGAGTAATCACTTTACTGACTACCACCCCATTGGCGAGTTTTGCCTGTTTTCGAAGTACATATAAATGAACGCCTCCTGGAGGTGCTCCTTAGGGTCTGGCTTCTTTCACTCAACCCTTGGTTAATGTGATTCATTCATATTCTTGAACGGAGTAGGAACCTATTTAATCTCATTGCTGTGTAACATTCCATGTGTGAATACACCATGATTTATTTATTGAGGCTACATTTATTGATGGACATTTGGGTAATTTCCAGTTTCTGGTTATTATGAAAAATGTTGCTATGACCATTCTTAGCTCTTGGGATGTACAAGTATATTCTGTTGGCTTTATACTAGACCTAGGAGTGGAATTGCTGGCTCATAAGGGGTGCGTATGTTCATCCTCAGTAGACTCTGCTGAATGGTTCACCCTTCCACCAGGATAGTGGGAATTCTGGTTGCTTCTCATTCTTACCACCCTTAGGCATTGTTGGTCTTACTGATCATAGCCATTCTGGAGATTATCTCAATGTGGAATTTTAAAAAAGTGCTTATAATTTCACCTCCTTATAACAATACTACACATTGCCATTCCTGAGCGTCCACTGTCAGGCATCTTGCCACGTGCTTCAGAGATATTACTTCACTTAATCTGTACATGAACCTTCTGAGTAAGGTGTTATTGTCCTCACTTTCTACGTGATGACCAGAAAGATTCATTAATTTACTCAAGGCCGTAGAGATCATAAATAAGGCCAGGACTGAGCTCAGTTCAGCTTGATCCTCGAATGCAAGCTCTCTTTTGGCAATGCTGGTATTGACCTTGCAGGGGTCAAGATGAAGAAGACACAATGGCAGGCTCAGCCATGCAGTAAGGAAGCACAGAGACCAGCAGCTGCCTGGCTCCCTGTGTGATAAATTCCCAGAAGAGGTGGGATTGGGGGCTACAAATGCTCTGTTGGTTTCCCCACAGGGCACTGTGTGTACTTCCCTCTCCACGCCATTAGAGACCTGCCCTCTGTTCCCAGGGGACGAGCATTTCAAGGGTGCTGAGCTGGAAAACTTAAGTGAACACCTTGTCCCAGCAACAACTGAATCTCAGGTAGGGTTGGTCCATTTCTCTTCCTCCTCCTCCTCCTCCTTCTGAAAGAGCATCAGTACTTAGTTTGAAAACACCCCATTCAGTCACTCCATGCTGGAGTGAGGGGGCCCCGGGTTTCTCCCTTTGCCAAGAGTGATGTTGCTCTCATTACCTTGCCTCTGAGCAGGGAGTTCCTGTCATTACCACTCGGAACTTCAGGAGTCTGTGATAAAAACTTCTGCATACAAGTTGTGGAAATGAGGACCACCCATGGGGGGAACCCCACTTCCCCTGGGATCTTTCTGAAGTTCCCCACTTGCCTACCTCCCTCCTTTGCCACAAGTCTGGATCTCCTTAAAGCAACCTGCCCCTTCTCCACCACAGTGACCTTTGGAATGTCCTCCAGGATGCTGTGTTCTTTCCTGTATGACTGGGATACAGCTGAGCTACCTGGAATTTTGCCTGCAACCTCCACACTCCCATGATCCATCCAGAGGCCTTGAAAAGGGAGACATGCCTTTAATCCAGATGTTGGTAAACTTTTACATTGTAAAATAAATATAAATACCCAAACTGCAAACAAAACCAAACAATTTCATGAATTATGTATATGACAAACACCTTTGTAACGCCTGTTCTGATCAAGAAAGAGAACATTGCCAACCACCCCTGAGGTCTCCATGTGCCCTGACCACTCACCACCCCTGTGTCCTCCCCAAAACATCCATTCTCCTTCTTCTACAGTAATCATGTCCTTCAGTTGTTTTATATTGTTTTATCATCCAAATGTGCATCCCTAGATGCTCTAGCAGTTTTCTTTTTGAGGTGGTCCAGGTGTTTATCCAGAACTTAGAAGAATATACCAGCGTTCCTCTCACATTCTTTCTCTCTCCTTTGTGCCTTCCCACGCATCAGTTCCTCCTTCCCTCTCTGCTTCTGCTTGCACGTCGTGCGCTGCCCTGGGCCCCCCACCGCCCACGGCTGCCTGCCTTGTGTTTTCTGGTTTCCCATTTTGACTGCCTGTTTTCTTCTGGGGAGCAGCCCATGAAAATCCTGGTGAATACAATTGTCTGTCTCATTTTTCACATCTCACTGTCTTCGTACATGCTTTGGATAACTTGTTTCCTATGTGACTCCCAGAAAATTCCACTTAGCCCTTCAAGACCTAGGTCAAGGGTCACTTTTTCTATGAACACTTTCTTAACTCCTTCCACAGGGTTTTTTTGACTTTCTTCTGTGTCCTCAAAGCATACCTTGGATACTTGAATTAGGTATTCCCCTGACTATGTGGTAACTCCGCTCACACGTCTGCCTTCATGGTTGGCAGGGTGATGAGGTGTCTGGCATGTCAATAAATGTCTCTTGCATGAACAAGGACTATAAAAGCCCATGCAAATTCTTCATAATAAAAACATTGTGCAAAGCCAGTGCTTACAAAAATAATAAATTGGGAGTGAGCAGAAACAAGTATATTTTTATCCATAATTGTCATGTAACAAACTCACAGGATGTATAAAAAATATAGTCAGAGGATGTCGGGTGAGGGGACATTGGGTATGTTCCAAAGAAGATAAAATAGTGCCCTAAAGAGAGCACAAATTTTGAGCTAGGAGAAGAATTTAGTTTTTTCTGTTTCTTTTAATTAAATGATATTTTACAGTTCAGAAAAATCCTTAAAAAATGTTAACTACTTCTTTTTTTTTTTTTTAAAAACAAAGTAATATGCATAATGGTTAACAAATATCAAACAGTAAAAAATACATGAAAGGAAAAGAAAAAGGCTTTCTTTTTTACCTCCTTATCCAGGTTTTTTAGACTCTTTTAAAGCAGGGCATCCTGAAGCACTTCAAATATTTACTTATATACTTAGAGAGAGGGATTGTCTGGAGTGCGGACTTTGGCATTGGTCAGATCTGGGTTTTAATCCGCTACTTACTACCTGTGTGACCTATTAGAGGCAAAACTTTCTCCAAAATCTTGAGTTAAACTGTGACTTAACCACCTTGGATTCTTAAGGATAATAGTTCACTTTTCCTTTCTCATGCCCCTTTTTCTTTCTTTTTAATAGTTTAATGCGTTTTAATAGCAAGGACGGACAACATTCAAAACATGTACTAGCATATAGGAGAACGCAGAAAAGTATAGCGAATGGATGGAATTTACTGTTTGATAAAAATGCTACAAACACCATTTAGTTGCTGGCAAGAAGAAATTTACTTGTGTTAAAAGAATCCAAATGCTGGCATTGTCCAGAAAAATGTAACAGGTTTATTTATAATTGTTACGAAGTTGAACTGCTGAAACATTTTGACTTGCTCTGGTGCTTTACATCCCTGCATTTACTGTGTGTTAAAAATTCACACACATGAAAATCGAAAACTGCCAACACCTGATTTCTGTACCCTCTTTTTCGACCTGTAATCATATACTTAGATGCCTTTAGACCCCACGTGGGAAAAAATGTCTAATGTTCATAACTACCAATAACAGGAACAAAGAGGTGATTGGATCTTTCTTTCTTTCTTTCTTTCTTTCTTTCTTTCTTTCTTTCTTTCTTTTTCTTTCTTCTTTCTCTCTCTCTTTCTCTCTCTCTCTTTCTCTCTTTCTCTCTCTTTCTCTTTCTTTCTTTCTTTCTTTCTTCTTTCTTTCTTTCTTTCTTTCTTTCTTTCTTTCTTTCTTTCTTTCTTTCTTTCTTTCTTTCTTTCTTTCTTTTCTTTCCTTTCTTTCCTTTCTTTCTTCTTTCTCTGTTTTTCGAGTGAAATGTAGTGGATTCTTAAGCACGGCCTCCACGTATGCGGCGTGCTAGCTGGACGTCTTTTGGCATAATCCTTACACCTTTGGTCTGGAAAGCACACATGTTGGTGTCTTGAAAAAGGCCAACCAGATAGACCTCGCTTGCTTCCTGCAAAGCATCACCAGCTGTGCTCTGGAAGCACAGATCTGTTTTGAAGTCCCGAGCAATTTCTCACACCAGACTGGAAAGGAGATTTGCCAACCAGTGGATTTCTGATAAGTCTAAATTCACGGAGAGCCACGGTGGTACCAGGCTTGTAGCGACGAGGTCTGTTCGCCCGTCCGGGAGAGGGCGCACTATTGCGAGCAGCTTTGTAGCCAGTAGCTTCCGGGCGCTTTACCACGGAGGTCTGCTTTGAATGGGCGGCAGTATAGAGAGCGCCTGTAGGAGAACACATCCATGTTCCTTTTTCTCGATGATGTTGGATCATTGGATTGAAAGTCAGAAAACCTGGTCTTACCCTGTGTTAGTCACTAAGTCTCTGTGTGATCTTGGTGGTACCCTCAACCCCTTCTCTGTGTGACCTTGGGCAGCCCCCCAAGCTCTTCTGTGTGTGACCCTGGACAGTTTCTCTGTGCACCTTGGACAGTCTTCCCAAGGTCTTTGGGTCTGAGCTCCTTACATCTGGAAATCAGTGGGTTCTACTGCGTGGGTCCTTCCAGCTGCAAAATCTTATGGCTCTGTAGCTCAGTGATGCCATGCATTTCGTGAGGACGCTCTCAGCCTATTCTACTGCATGACCTGGAACACATACACACCCCAGGCCCTGAAATCCTTCCCAGAAACTCGGGAGTGAACTCTTCCTTGTCTCAGAACTCTGTTGTGGAATTAATAAATTAGTACCAGACTCTCTTTGAACTCTCCGTTGTTGGAGAAAGACGATATGAAGATAAACCATTGCTTATTATTATTTTCAGAAATTGCCCGAAGGGAGATCAGGCAGCACTGTCAGCGGTGGGCCTGCAGCAATCTACTTAAACTGGAGCTTTCTTCCTCAGCCAGCCTGCCCCTTGATTTGAAATCTCAGGAGCACACTAGGGAGGAATGGTTCTGCAGCTCAGGGTGACAGAAGAATAGAAAATAAGTGGTCCTTCCAGAATATTTATGGGTCGCTTTATGTTCCCTGGCGTGTGTGGGGAGGCATGTTGCAAAAAATACATGTTTAAATCAATACTTGGGATATTTTTTGCAGGGCTCATGGTGATTTAGGTTTTTTAAATATACGTAATGCTGTATTTCTAGCACACTGGGAGACAGAGAATGCACTTGGTTCTTTTATCCAGGATGGTAAATCACAGAGCTGTAATAGAGATGTGAAATGAGCATTAAGCAAAAGAACAAGCAGGCAGAGATGAACCCTTCTGAAGTGTCATCATCTATTTCAGTTTTTAAAATAAGATTGGGTTTTCCTGTTGAGCAGAAAATATAGTTGCCCATCTTTAGCTGATACAAGCTCTTCGCAGTGGATGGAGAGCAGTGTGTATGTGTGTGTGTGAGGGAGGGAACAGGAACTGAGGGTGGGGAAGGACTGGAGAGAGAAAAAGACCTTTTAGTAAATCTTATACAATGTGAAGTTGAAGATAAAGCTGACTTGTCATAAGCTGTATCAAACTTGTTTCAAAGGGCTTCAGCAAGTACTTCACAAAAAAGGGAATTCAAATAGCCAATAAAATTATGATAGAGTGCTTAATGTCATTAGTCACCAGGGAAATGCAAATTTAAAACACAAAGAGATACCAATACACATCCATTAGAACGGCTAAAATTAAAAGGACTGACAACACCAAATGTTGGTGAGGATGTAGAGCAGGTGGACCTTTCACACATTGCTGGTAGGTGTGCACGTTGGTAAAACCACTCTGTACCAGTATTCTTGGGATAGCACTTGGAAGTCTACTAAGGCTAAACATGTGCCTATTTTGTGTCTCACCCCTTTCAGTCTTCATATTCACTAAAAAACATGCATAAGACTGTTCATATCACCCTTATTCATAGTAGCCAAAATGGGAAACAATTCAAGTGTCCATTAACAGTATAATGGAAAAATTAATTATAGCACATTTACATACTACAAAGCAATGAGAAAAAAAATTATTGCTATACTATTTGGATGAATCTCACAAATATAGAGGTGAACAAATTTAGCCAGATTCAATAGTGCATTTATTATATGATTTCATTGTATGAAGTTCAAACAAACAAAATTAATCAATGGTGATAGCAGTAAGACCAGTGGTTACTTTTGGGAATGGTGTTGATTAGGAGGGGCATGAGAGAACCTTCTGGAATGCTGGAAATTATCTATATTTCAACTTTAGTGGTGGTTACACTTGTGCAAACATATGTAAAAGTTTATTGAGCTTTGCACTTTAGATTTATGCTTATTATTGTTACTCAAATATGTCAAACAAAACAGAAAAATATGTCAAACAAAACAGAAAAATAAGTCAAACCCCATTTGGCTCTAAGTTATTGTGAATTAGACTCTACTGGTGTCTTCTGGGGAAAGGAGACTTGCCTGTGTCTTCCCATTATAGTGAGGGCAGGGACTATTTAATGTTATCACTGATTCCACGATGTCTAGGGACACTACGTGTCCATTGAGTAACTTTGCTAAATGTTCAGGCCCTGGATCCTCCTTTTGTTGAACACCCAGATTGACTATTTTGACATATTCCTTCCTTTTACAAAATGAGTAGTTTTGATTTCTCAAGTCGTTTCTCTTCTTATGGCCTGCAGAAAATGGTGGAGCTGGTCAATTAACAATTCTTGTTCTTACAAATAATAAAGTGGAACCAAGGGTTCAGACCACACTCTTCCACTGGAGGTAGTGCTTTATATCAGAAGAACATGGGCTTTAGAATCGTACAAATTAGGGGCAGACTCCTAGCTCTGCCACTCCCAGCTTTGTTGAAAATGAGGCCAATGATATTTATAATATATTGCAGGGTTGTGATGAAGGTTAAAACCCTAATTTTGGGAAAGCATTTGGTATAATGTGCTTAGCATATAGTAGGTGCTTAATCAATATTAATTCTGTCACTCTTCCGTTGTCTTCTCATTATCAGATTCATGATGCTGGACTACCTGGCAAAATTTCCAGGAAGTGACATTTTTCTGTTGCTCCATAGCCCACCTCCCAAGTGACCATTGCATGGCCACTTCCACTCTGAAATTCTGCTCGTTATCTTGCCTGCTTAATATAGAAAACAATTCCCAGTTGTCCTCTGAGAATTATCCAAACTCTTAATGGAGGACAAAGAATCCCTTCAAGGTTATGGTGAGGGTAAGGAAGTCAGAAAGTAAAATTCTATCTTTCTATATCTCTTTGTGCATTTTCTCAGTACTTTTATATCTGCCCACTTTAAAAGTTACCCCAAATCATTTACTGGACACTTTGGGGGCAGTCTATTAACTAAAATCAAATGCATAGAACATGGCCCAAATTCATCAAGATTAAAAGATATAAATCTACACTTTTGCCGACTAAGCTTCAAAATCCTTTCCTTATGATTTTCTCATATCTCCCCAAAGATCAATAGTATGTTGTTAAAATGAACTCAAGTAGATGGAATGAGTTCTTAGTTTTAATTTGAGGGGAAAAGGAAACATTAAACCATGTGTAATTATGAGGTCAATTGTCCTGAGTTTGGATGCTTTTATAATTCCAATGAAGGTTAAAGAAGTTGGTTTATGGAGACTGAAGAAAATGAGAATCTCATATTAATGGCTTTTAAGGACTGTCCAGTTTTGCTCAGGCCCAGAGGTGAAAGAATAAAGGTATGACAACTTAGGAAGGTTGTTGAGCAATGTAATGTCTTCTGAACTTGTGTATTCTTAATCCCTGTCAAATTTTTTCTTAACCAACAATTGCATAGACAAGCATTTCCCAAACTCTTTCTTATAGAAAACATGCCCAGCTATGTGCTCTATGAAACCAGCATCCGATGGACAAGGTAGTTTGGGCATCCCAGCACACTTCGTCTCCTTGGAGATTCACACTTACATAATGCAATAGAGCAGTTTCCTTTCTTGTTAAATCATCACTTCTCTAAATGATTTGAATCCTGGAGTCCTGTTTTAAGAGTAATGATCCATGGAATACAACGTGGAAAATGTTGACATATACATGCTGTCAGTGACTAAAACCTAGAACTAAAAGTGTCTTTTTCACACAAATGTCACTATTATACTTGGCTTTCCAGAACTTTATAGTACCTATTCAATTAAAATTATGAGCTAGTACAATTTACACTCAATTATATTATCTCTACAACTTAAAATCTGTCATCAATTCCATATGAAACCTATTATTTTACTCTCTATTCATTTTGATTAGACCTAATATCCCAAATTTAATTATGTACATACAGGTGGCATTTGCCAATCTCATATCCATTGAAAACATTCTCTGATTAGCACAGGTTCCCACGGCTATTTCATGTGTTTAAGTCTATTTCAGTGTATTCACGTCTTTTCTAGACTATATAGTTCTTCTTGTCCTGATTTCTCATATTGACAATGCTGTGGACTCCCTGACGTAGTGAGAGGATCATGGCTCTAGAGTCAGACTGATGGAGCTTTGAATTCAAGGGGTGAGCCAACTCACTCCAACTCTCTCAGCCTCAGTGTTCCCAGCTTTAAAGTCTGAACACTAAAATTTACCTGGCACAGTTGTATGATTCAATGAGTTTCTCTCTCTCTCTCTCTCCCTTTACCTAACAGTCTGACATCATCCTCCATGGCACATAATTTATTTAATAAATGTTGGTTTCACTCTCCTTTCTGGTTGGAGTTGATGACCTTTTAAATGTGTCTGTTCCTCTCATTTTTATTATCTAATATATAACACACACTGAATCAAAATTTCCCTGCTCTATAAATAGCTGTTACTGACTACATACTGGCATGACATGTAACTGACAAAGAGCAGCTTAGATTTGTTTCCTGCACTTAATAATTTTTCATAATTCTGTGGCTGTAACTTGCAAAAGTCGTCTTGGTCCTGAAGTTGTAGCGAAATGTCATGCTTATCTACTGCAGGTGTCTTATAATTGTCATCTGCAGCTATTGTTGTCTCCATCTTCTATGCTGAAGATGCAACTGATGAAGATTTGTTTCTGTTTTCTGATGACAAAATGAAAATTTGAGAGAAGTAAAGGAACACATACTTCACACTTCAATTGCAACCTACCACTTGAAGGAACAATGCAAGCCCACTGGGAGCTTGTTCCGTCCCACTCATCTTCCCAGGGGAGAGCGCCAGATTGTAGCCACGAATTTGTTACCAAGTAAACTGGCTTGAAATAAGCTTTCAATAATGAATTAAAATATGACTGAGTTTTTGCTTCTTTTTAAATTGGGGGAGACTAAAATACATGCGTGTTCTGTAGAATGTTTGACTCAAAAACTTTGAAGACTGAGAAAGTAAGTGGAAAGTGTCTGTGTGTGGGTGTGTGTGTGTGTGCGCGCGCGTGTGCGTGCGCATGTGTGTATGTGTTTGAAACATGGGAAAGAATGTGTGTATATGCAAGTATATGTGAGAGAGGCAAGCAAATTATGGTGGAATGTGAGTTTACTGGTTTGATTTAAAAGATTATTGCACCATAAATAAAGGCTTCCAAGTTCCCCTTGTTTTCCAGTTAAGAGCTGTCTTTCATAAAGCAGGGAAATGCCATATTTTTTAAAAATTGGAATCTCTATGGTACAAATTTGTTAATATATGACATTTTCTTGCAGAAATATCCAATGTTGACATTACAAATCTAGTGTGAGATAGAGGGTTTTTTTGTGTGCGTATTCTTCTAGACTAGCACCTAATGTTCCATTGTTTACTCTAAAGATCAAAGATGCTAATATTTCTTTCATTTTTCTTCCTTTTGAGATAGATCCACCTCTGTTGCCTGGATAGATTGCCATGGTGTCAGCCTCGCTCACAGCAACCTCGAACTCCCGGGCTCAAGCGATCCTCCTGCCTCAGCCTCCTGAGTAGCTGGGACTACAGGTGAGTGTCACTACGCCCAGCTAATTTTTTCTATTTTTAGCTGCCCAGCTAATTTCTTTCCATTTTTAGTAGAGATGGGTTCTCACTCTTGCTCAGGTTGGTCTCCAACTCCTGATCTCAAGTGATCTGCCTGCCTCGGACTCCCAGAGTGCTAGGATTACAGGCACGAGCCATCCCACCCCGCCTAATATTTCTTAAATTGGCTACTTTCAAAACCAGGAAGCTACCGATCAAGAAGACCTGGGTATTGTATTGGCAATATTTATCTATTATCAATGGAATTTTCTTAAAGTTCACTGTGCAATAATATTTCCTTGAAGGATGAGGAAAGGAAGGCATGTACTGTATGAACTATGAGAACGGTTACAAGAAAGCCACCTCGAATGAAACACTCTTGAATTGATCATAAGAATGTTTTTGTCAACATACTTGAAAGTCATAGTGGTTGGGAAAACTGCATATTACAAGAAAGATGGTGTACAGCATTATGATACAATAAATCGTAAATTTCAAATTTGAACTCAACCTTTAAAAAATATTTGTCAGCCTAGTAACAGTGGCAGTAGCACTCTTACCCATTAACGGTTGTGCAGCTATGACACTCAAATTCTGGTCTCTAAAACTCTTACAGCTTAAAAAAGAATCAGAACTCATTGGAGCTTGTTTTGTTCCATGTCTTAGATCAAGATTTCTCAACCTCAGCACTACTGACATGTTTAGCAGCATCCCTGGCCTCTACCCACCAGATGCCAGCAGCAACCCCTGCCCCCAGTCTGCTCCTGCTCAGCTATGACAATCAAACATGTCTTCAGATATTGCCAGTATCCTTGGGGGGAAAACTTTCCCTTGGTTGAAAACCACTGACTTAGAGTAAAAGAAAATAAGGATAACTCTGGGACATTTTGTGGTTACCAAGACAGAAGAATGTTTTTAAGAACACTAGAAAAAGTAATGAGAGGAGGTAATTTAAGAGAGCATAAAATATTATTGCTATCCTCAGTGATAATCATCATAATAATAGCCAATTGAAACTAGTTGAATTTGTGGAAGGTCTTGACTTATGGTGATAAAAAGAAAGTTAATCTAAATTATACAAAAAGGAAAGTATAATACAAAATAAGGATGAATGTAAGTGTATGTTTAATTTTATTGATTTTAATAAGTAGGAAAGCATGAAATGTGTGGATGTTTTCTATATTCAGTTAAGCAAGATTTATTTATGATACAGATAAATATTGTTTTCATCTGTATAAATAAGAAGAAATTAACAAAGCTTGTCAGTAAGCCAAAAAGGAATGGAAAAAGTAATATTGATACTCTGAACAAGAAAGATTGATTGGTATTAATGGTTTCATGTGTTAATCAAGTAGAAGAACCCAGGAGATGATTAACAGAGTAGTCATAGACATTACTGTTTAAAAAGGGGGCCCAACAGTATATTATAAAATTATAAATTGGCTAGACAGCCCAAAAAGGAGAACTAACTTCAAACTCACTAATTTGTCAGATGAGGAAACTTTTAGCTGGCCTTACTAATTTTAATACATATAAATTTTCATAAAATACTAATAAAATTAATGGCTTAAATTCATCTATTAATTTCTTAATTTGTTATTGAGTGTATCAATTCTAGCTCCATTTGATTCTTTCTGTGAAGTTTTTAGTTTTCTACTCCAATTATCTGTCTTATTTGATTTTTTAAAACATATTAATTACAATTATTTTAAAGCCCATGTCTTGTAACTTAAATACCTGGATCTCCTGTGTCTGTTTTGTGTGTGTGTGTGTGTGTGTGTGTGTGTATTTTCTTTTGACCTTTTGTTAGTTCTCATGTTTTAGCATATCTTGTTATTTTAGAGCAAAAGCTCCTTTTTATTTATGAAAAGTTTTAGCTATAGTTTAAGGCCGCGGACTATGTTATTTTCATTTAGAGAGGATTTGCATCTGTTTCTGTCAGGCAGCTGGGATAAAGAATGATACTTTTAATCCAATTGAAGACTGAGTTGATTTGACCCCAGACTTAATCTTTGGTAGACTGATTTATTTCAGGTTTACCTTACTCTGAGGGTGTGTCCCTTTGGGGTGTCCCAGCTGTTATTCACAGCTGTCCATCAAGGTCTCTCCTCAACAGTGGACCCTGGACTCAAATTTCTGTCATCTTAGGGTGTGCCCCAACTCTGCTTCTCAGATTTTCTGCCTTTGTTCTTGAACTAGCAAATGCCTCAAAAGGATAAGTGAAATGCAATGTTGGGCTCACCTCTCTGAGGTACCCTTCCCTGTGAGACTTTGTCGCCTCAAGTCCTCACTGCCTTAGTTCTCCAGGCCTTCCAGACAGATTTTTTTGTTTGATTTTGTTTATATTGTATATATCTTTACATATATGTTACAATATATATAATGTATATATGTATATTTTTGAGGAGGCAGGACTGGTTTATATATATTGAGATAAAATTTATGTACAGTGAAATAAATAGATCTTAAGAGTTTGATGAGTTTTGACAAATTTAACCATGAAGCCAACATACCAGTTAGGATATAGAACATTTCCATTATCCCAGAAAGTTCCCACATGTCTCCTTCTAATCTATCCCTACCCCACAGAAGAAGTTGCTGTTCTGATTTTTATCACCATAGATTAGTTTTGCCTGCTTTTGAATTTTATATGGTGGAATCATCCAATATTTACTCTTGTGTATGACTTCTTTTATTCAACATAATATTTTTGAGATTAATCCATATTGGTGCAATATAGCAGTTTATTCTTTCCATTGCCGAGTAGTATTTCATTATACGAATACACCACAATTGTTATTCCATTCTCTTATTTATGAGCATTAAGTTTGTTTCCAGTCTTTAACTATTGTGAATAAAAGTGCTATGAATATTATTGTACAAGTCTTTTTGTGAAGAAATGTTTTTATTTATCTTTGGGCTGGGCATGGTGCCTCATTCCTGTAATCCCAGCACTTTGGAAGGGCAAGGTGGGAGGATTGCTTGAGGCCAGCTTGGGCAACACAGCAAGACCCTATCTCTACAAAAAAGAAAAAAGAAAATAGTTGAGCATCGTGGCACATGCCTGTAGCTCTAGCTACTTAGGAGGCTGAGTCAGGAAGATCCCTTGAGCCCAGGACTTCGAGGCTGCAAATGAGCTATGATCACATCACTGCACTCTAGCCTGGGTGACAGAGTAAGACTCTGTCTCTAAAAAATAAAGAAAGAGATAAAATACTTGGGTATTTACTTGGGTAAATATCTAAGCTGGGTTGGCATGTGGGTGTGGATTTAACTCAATAAGAAATACCAACTAGTCTTTCAAGGTTGTTTCAATAGATATATTTTTAATATTGCCAACAAACCAGGTCGATATTTCAGGATAATGGGAATGGTTCTGTTGGTAAGTCAAAACTTAAAGAAACTAATCGTGATGGTTAAATTTTATGTGTCAACCTGACTGGACTAAGGTATGCCCACATAGCTGCTAAAACTATTTCTGAGTGTGTCTGTGAGGGTGTTTCTGTAAGAGATTAGCACTTCTACCAGTAGACCCAATGAAGAAGATCACCCTTACCAGTATGGGTGGGCATAATCCAATCCATTCAGGGCCTGAAAAGAATGAAAAGGCAGAGGAATGGCAAATTTTATCTTTTTCCTTGAGTTGAGACATCTATATTCTCCTGTCCTCTGACACTGGGGCTCCTGGGTCTTCAGCTTTCAGACTTGGACTGGGACTTATATCATTCCCAGTTCTTGGGCCTTTAGGCTTGGATTAGAACTACACCACCAGCTTTCCTGGTTCTCCAGCTGGCAGGTGGTGGACTTCCTAGCCTCCATAATTGTATGAGTCAATCCCTCATAATAAGTCTTTTTCTATATATATCCTGTTGGTTCAAGGGAGAACTCTGACTAATAAATTCATTTTGGGGAAATAGCACCTAACCTCAAAAGTGGAAGTCATGGAGTAAGTGTCCCATAATTCAATAAGTGAAACTTTATGATAAAAATGCATTCAGCCTAGTGACTATAGGATTGCCAAACTATATCCTATATTCTGGCCAAAAGTCAACATGTCTTCAATCTAGCGCCTGCTTTCTAGGCTTTTCTGAAATGGAGCTCATTTTCTTCTGGGTCTAGAAAAATTACTAAAACTCTAAGAGATTAAAAAAAAATGGTGTCTGGCCACAATGAGATAACACTTTACACTTGTTAGGATGGCTATTATCAAAAAGACAAGAGATAAAAATTGTTGGTGAAGATGTGGTAAAAATGGAAGCCTTCTGTATTGTGAGTGGAAATGTAAATTGCCACAGCCATTATGGAAAACAGTATGAAGTTTCCTCAAAAAATTAAAAATAGAGCTATAATATGATCCAGCAATCCCACTTCTGGGTATCTTGATGAAGGAAACGGAATCAGTATTTTGAAGAGGTATCTGCAGTCTTGTGTTCATTGCTGCGTCATTCACAATAGCCAAGATATGGAAACAACTGAAGTGTCCACTGGCAGATAAATAGATAAGAAAATGTGGTACAGATATGCTCAATGGAATATTGTTCAGCCTTAAATAAAGGAAATCCTTTGCAACAACATGAATAAAACTGAAGGGAATTATGCTAAGTGAAATAAGACAGAGAAAGATAAATACTATATAATAATGATATCACTTGTATGTATAATAGAATTTAAAAAAAAAAAAGTCATACTCATAGAGACAGAGTAGAATGGTGGCTACCAGGGTCTGAGAATTGGGGAAATGGGGAGATGTTGGTCAAAGAGTACAAAGAGTACAAAAAAGTAATAAGATGAATAAATTCTTGAGGATCTAATGTACAACATGACGGATATTGTTAATATTGCATCGTATACTTGAAATTTATGAAGAGAGTAGATTTTAAGCATTCTCACAAAAAGATGATAATTATGTGAGGTGATGGATGTGTTAATTAACTTGGTTGTGGTAATCATTTCCCAATGCATATGTATATCAAATCATCACATCGTGCAGTTTAAATATAAACAATTTCATTTGTCAATCATACCTCAATGAAACTGAAAATAAATAAACAAATAAATAAAAATGGCGTCTGGTAGAACTACTGAAATTCTAGGAAGCTGTGGTAGTTAAAATCCCTGAAAAGCATAAACTTTAAAAAAAAAGATTAAATCCATGATTTCAATGTTTTTGAAGCCATTTTTTGGTGAAAGAGTTTTAGATAGTTTTGAAATCATTGTGCTTCTGTTTGTTTTGCCTGTTCTTAAAGGCATTGAATGCTTTTAAAAGAATCAGCCATACTAAATTTGTAACTGCATTTTAAATTGTATAAGGGAATTAAATTAATCAAACTTGTAATCAATAACTAAATGCTTAAGAAAAATAGGCTTTCAAAATTTCCTTTATTAAATATGTGAGTCTAATGAATTGAGCATTAAACAAAATACAAATACTAGTTAATGTTCTTTTTCACATACAAAAGCCCCGCAGACATTAAAGAGAGAGCCTATTATGGTTTTAACTCCTGGAGTTATTAACTTTGTCTCCCTCTGAAAGATAAAGCAGTTGAGCCAATAATAATTAAGCGTTTACTTCTAAGGAGTGGGTCTTAAGAGCTAATTAGTCGATGAGAAATAAGTCTGCTGTTCTGATATAACAACCTTTGGGGAGACGGACAGGTGTGGAGCTTTCGTGAACTATGAATTGCCAGCGGAGTCCACGGCCCAGGAAGCTTCATTAATTTGTCTCCAAGGCCCCCTGCCTCCAACCCAAACTACAAGAGTCTCTTCTCCTTGGCCAAGGGTGGAAATTACAGTGAATAGCAGTGAGCAATTTCAGTTCTTTCTTCCTTGATCCCTACATCCAGTGAATAAGACTCATTTCTTTCATAAAGGACTACAGTCTAGAAAGCATCTATCAGGTCTCATGTGGGAGGGCTGAGGATAATCAGGTAAATTGTTTCTCTGTCCTTAATTTCCCCAGTAACTTCAAGGCCATCTGCATCTCCCACTCCCAGTGTATTCATACCAAGAAAAGGTTATTATCCATGACATAAATTTGTCAAATTCAAACATTTTAGAGGAATCAGCCAGCCTTAAAAGTAATTCAAGAGAGTACTCGTAAAGCTTGTTGCTGAGAAGTTCTGAGATCATTCTCATCCAGCCAAGGTGACGTTTTACCATTTCTTTTTAGGAAGCATGACTAGAGTGGATTGTAACTTAAAAAGCTTAAACATAATCACTTGTACCTTACTTTTTTGGAAGTCAACCATGGTCACCAGAAGGGGAGATCAGTGTGGAGCCACATGGTTCCTCCTGCTTCCTTACTGAGTAACACCCCTCAGGCTTACAAATGCAGCAGGATAGTATTTTTGGATGTATTTTCACTTCTAGGAATCCCTATATGCTTCCAATTGTCTTTCCTTTCTCTCCCCCATCCGAATCAATAGCATTCTTCACTCTAGGGGGAGGTGAATACAGCATATGACAGACATTGTTGTTACCTTCAACTTCTAGAGTTTTGAGAGTCCAGAGTCCATGGCTGGACCTATAGTCTAAAAGCCGAGTTGATTTTGCTTTGTGAGAACTAGGCACTTGAGATAAAGGAGACTTTTATTCTAAGTCTTCAAGAAGACACGGTTTAAAATAAATTTAGTCTGAGCCTGAAGGGCTCAAATCTGAGAATTAACACTGAAGTATGGAAAAATATAGAATATGGCACCAGAAACTCTTTCCCTTATGAAGCATTCTGAAGAGAGATCCAAATTCTACCACTTGGTGGGGAGGAGGAGATTCAAAGAGGAAAGCAAAAAAATCAGGTTGAAGTCAATGTTTCCATGCAATGTTGGAATTCTGAGAGTGGGGTGGGTTGTAATGTCTCCCCAGCGTTGGGATCTCTGTTGCCAAAACATCACTTCTGGGCTCCTTAACTCTGCCCACACCTCTCTGCAAGTTGCTTCTTCATGAAGGTCCTTGAACCATGTGTTGGATAGTGTTTCCTGGCAGGGCCTAAAGGCTACAAGATCAGATGGGATCTGGGTTCAACTGGTGCTACTCAGAGCCTCTTGAAGGGGGAAATTGCTCTCTAAGTGAGTTTATTGAGTCATTTATTTAGTTAATTAAAATATGTGTTTAGTTGACCAGCTTTTGAGGGCTCATTATGTTGCTCAGTCATTATCCTAGGAAAAGTTATCGCCTTCCAAATTCTTATCAACTAGAATTGTAGATGAGTGCCATGTGTACAAAAAAACTGCAGCATATGCTGTATGTGTTTTTTTTTTAAGGGAAAAATCAAAATTGTCAGCAATGCAGGCCATGTGGGCTCTGAGAAGCGCGGAGTTTTGAGAATTAGATTGTCTCCTAGTGCTGCAGGGAGCAAATTCAATCCAAGGGAACAAATAGAAGGCCACTATATGTGCAGATTCTCGGTCTGCACAACAGATTCACACTGGAAGATTTGCCTTCTTCAAACATGCAAATCTAATCATGTCACTCCTGCCCCTTAAGTATTGCAGTGCTTCCCAGTGTGATGAAGATAAAGCAAACTCCTTACAACACTCCACAGGCCTCTGCCTGTGCTGACGTGACTCTCCTGTCTCCTTTTGCATGATGTTCTCAATGTGCTAGACCCATGTGCCTTTGCGGAGTCCTTCGAACCCATCATGCACTTTCCTGCCTCAAGATCTTTGCCAATCTATTTCCCCTGCCTGGGAGCCTTTCCACTCCCTCCTGTGCCTGTTACTTTTTACTCTTTCATCAGATCTCAGCTCAAGGGATGCTTTCTTGGGAAAGTCTTCCTGGAACTCCCTAACAGGGCTGTGTTCCTATCGGATAGCCTCCTGGCACAATGCACCTCTCCTTCATAGAACTACTTGGAATTTACGTTTGTTTTTGTGATTATTTGATAAATATCTGTCTTTCTAGACAGCAATCATAATAACAATAACAGCTAACATATATTAGATGCTTTCTCTGTGCTGGGTCCTCTTTCAAGGGTTTTAGATGCATGAGCTCATTTGATTGTCATAGTAACTGGGTGAGATTGGAACTATTATTACCTACCCCTACTTTATAGATGAGGAGATGGAGGCACAGAGAGCTTAACTATCTCAACCAAGGTTAGGTAGCCCAGGAGGATGGGGACCTTATCTGTTTTATTTGCCCTTGAATATTGCTATGGACTGAATTGTGTCCTTCCCACAATTCATGTATTAAAGCCCTAACCCTCAACATGACTGTATTCGACGGTAGGGATTTTTAGACGTAATTAAGGTTAAATGAAGTCATACGGGTAGGGTCCTAATCCAATAGGATTGATGGCCTTATAAGAAGATGAAGAGTGACATCTCTCTCTCCCTCTCTCCTCCTCTCTCTCTCACTCTCTCTCTCTTCATCAAGTGAAGAAGGCAGCCATTTGAAAGCCAGGAAGAGTCCTCACCAGAACCCGACCCTGTTGTTACCTTGATCTTGGCCTTCTAGCCTCCAGAGCTGTGAGAAAATAAATTTCTGTTTTTAAGCCATAGAGTCTATGGTATTTTGTCATGGCAGCCCAAGTAGACTAAGACAAATACCTACTAGCCCAGTGCCTAGAACATAGCAAACACTCAATCACTATTTATTGGCTACTTGAATCAAAAACATTTGAGGTGAATCCGAGATAGCCGGTGCTGGGCATTAGGCTTTGGTGGTCAGTGCCAGATAGGGGGAGGTACAGGCACAGGAGCAGGTTGAGAAACAGGTTGGGAAGAACAAGACAAAAGAATCCAGAAGAGAAGCTTTCTGGACACCTTCTGTTCCTTGGCCTTGCAGCATGATGACAGGCCTGCAGGTTCAAAGTCAAGGCTATGCCCTGCTGCATGCAGACAGAAGTCAGGAAAAAGAATCACTGGCAGGGATCAGTAGGGTCACTGGGAAGTGGACCCAAGACAGGTGTCCAAAACCCTGCTTTCATGGAAGAGGGCACCCGGGAAAAGAAAGTTTGAGGTCACAGATGGTCCTCATTTCTTCCAGTTCATTTTAATCTTTCTCTAATAGACAACACTTCACCAAAAAATGTAATTGGAATCTTCCAGCCTAAGGACATATTTCGTGAAGGAGAAGCTATATAAAGTCTTTACATTCATCTTGACTCTAGGGAAAAAGGGAGGGGGTGAAGAGAAGGCAATTACAATGGATTTTGCTGGGCAACAGAAACTGTAGCTAAATAATGAATCCCTGAAATGCAGCCTTTCTCTGTGATCGCCTGGGCACATTTGGAAGACTCAGTCTTTAGTGAAGTTCTGAGTTTCGCACACTGACATAAGTTGTCAGTATAAAGGGCGTGGGTATGGGAAACAAAGCTCAATAACCAGAGTCACCACTGTTGGTGCAGGGAAGGGCTAGGAATCCTACAATTGATTGTTGTTTTTGTCTTTATCCTACCCTGTGATCTTGATAAAGCTTTCGTCAGGTCCATCTCTGGACCCTGGTGTCCATATTTGGAAAATGAAGGAGTTGGACTAATTGCTCCACTGTTATGGTTCTGAGAATTTTGATATGGAAGAATGTGTTGTCTGTGGCTTCTCTGGTTGGCAGAGAGGGAAGGAAGGAGAAAGGAGACCCTATTTCTTAAGAGTTTACAGCCTGAAGAATACAGGAGAAGACCATACCATTTAAAGCTTTCTGGGTCTTTAAATGAATATGGCGACAGTAGTAAGCATAATGGTTTAATACATAAACTACAAGGTGCATTTTAGCTCCTTAGCAAATTCAGCAATTCTCCTGGGAGGCTTCTCTGTGACTTCTGGCTGCTGTTCCTATGTGGGAAATTATGAACAGCAGCGAGGAAGCAGTCCCTCTTCATAAACCTATTTGCTGATCAGCGCCTGATACCAAGAGGGAAAAATGACCTTAAAATCCCAGCTCTGTGATAATCTACACCCAGCAGCACTTTAAAGGGAACATTTCTCATTGCAGAGACCAAGAAACATTATAAAGGGTGACGATTACCTAGCATTGTGATAGCATTTTTCTCTGAAGGACCTCTCACATCTCACAAAGTCCTACCTTGGGTCTGCTCCCATCCCTCCCGGGAAGGAGGGAGGAACAGGATGTATTTTTGCCCTTGCATGGAGGGGAGAACTGGAACAACAGGGGCCATGGCTTTATCAAGGTCGTATGACCAGCCGGCTGCAGGAGTGGGCTTCTCAGCCTGGTCCTCTTCATTGTCATCAGCAAAATACTATGTTCAGTATAAGCTTTGTTTTAATCTTCATTTTCCCCCACTTAATAGCTCTGTCTGTGGGGGGAGTTGTGTATTGACTTGTGCTAGAGCTTCCTTGCTGAAGTCAAGGTCAGCCAGTGAAACTTTGCAAGGTGAACCTTCTGAAGGAATTCCAGTTCCAGAATATATCTTAACAGAACAGGGATAATAGCTAAGGTTCGTCAAGTACTTACTATGTGTCAGGTACTGTTCCCCTTACATTAATCCTCACAGCAACCACATAAGGTAGGTACTAATATTATCACCATTTCCAGATGGGGAAACTGAGACTTGGAGAGGTGAAATAACTTGCCCAAAGCCACATCTCTAGTGGTTTTGAATGGTGTTGACTTGGCTAAATTTGAATCATGTTCTTGGAATCCCCTTTCCTTTCATGATCCTGAATTAGAGTGGACCAAAAGAGAAATTTGGCTGGGATTTGGAAGGTGGAAGTAAAACAACAGCCTTTACTCTCTGAAGGTCGTTATGGTGAGCAGTGAGAGCTGAATGCAGAGATGCGAGCAGATTCCAGCTTTGCTTCACAGTTGCCTTCTCCACATCCAGCTCTTCTTCCCAACTGCTGGCTCTGCTGACCACCAGTGGCCCAGGCCCCCCACCAGACACAGGGCAGCAGCCTCCATTGACTTTACTGCCAGCACTTCTGGGTGGCCCCACACCAGGACTTCTGGGCCGTCCAATTCCCCTTCAGGCTCTGACTGACCCACCTGTGCCAGTGCTTCAGGAGGGCTGGCTAGTGACTTTTCTGACCCTCCAACTCCCCCTCTTGGACCCTTCCTTCTCTAGCTCTTTCCACAATTGTGTAAGTTCTTAGTCCTCTCTCAATCCCTTATTCCATACTACCTGTGATCATTTGCTGCCTTGGTTGGACAGAGGCGGATGCACACAGCTGGTAAAAGACAGAGGTGGGACTTGAACCTAGATCTGGCTGACTCCAAAGCCCACACTGATAACTCCTAATAACAGCAATTGGTAAGGTTAGCAATTGATTATAGTGATTTATGTAAAAATCATAGCTTTTATCTCTTGGTGAAACTTATCCAATTTCTATTCCACTCACCACATTGATAAAATGATTCCCAAGAGCCTTCCAAAACCAAAATTTGCCAGATCTAATCCTTATTTTGGTAGGCATTGGCATAAAGCAGGGCTTTTCAACTGTAGCTCCATTGACAATTGGAGATGAATGATTCTTGATTGTGGAGGGCTGTCTTGTGCATCATAGGATATGTAACAGCATCCCTACACAATAGATGCTAGTGGTAACCCCCAGTTGAGACAATCAAATGTCTCCAAGAGAGTAAAATCACCCCCAGTTGAGAGCCACTGGCATAAGGCAACAAATACCATGGATGTATGGGACAATTGCTTGGAATTGGATGTCAGTCAGTCTCTTCTCTGGTGTTGGTCATAACCTCTCTCCTGGCAAGACTCTGGTGTAGTAGACAGCTCCTTTGCTGGCTCCTTCAAAGCTCATTCTTCTCCCTCCTCTTTATCCTCTTCCTTGGTGACAGTTTCCACTGCCTATGACCACAACCATTACTCTCACTGGACGCCCATGGGTGTGTGCTGGCTTCTGATACCACCATTACCCTCGCTGGACACCACACAAGCCTCCCAACTCATCTCCCATCACTCTTCCACCCTCCCATCCAATCACTCCATAGCAACTTATAAAGGACACACATCCACAATGCATGATGTTAACATGCATGGGAATAATAGTTACCAGCTTAAAGACTGAGGTTATCGCCTTAGGATTGAGAGGAAGGGAAGGATGGGATCGGGGACATAGCTGTATTTGGAATAACTGTCTATTTAAAAGAGAGAGTGATGAAGCAAATTATAACAAATGTTAACAGCTACTAAATCTGAATGGTGGATATCTGCAGCCTTCTACGTTATTTTCTGAGCTTTTGTAAAATGTTTTATATTTTTAAGTAAGACCAAAATTATATTGAACAATATTACTACCAATGTGTTAAAACTGCAACTTTATCTTTTAGGTAACAGTTTTACAGTCCTTTCATGTCTTAAGCCTCCTTTTGATCCAGAGATTAGAACGCCTCTCCTTGTGAAGTAAACAAATTCCGACTTGCCTTGGCAGCAAATATTTCCCCTCCTCTAGACTGGGCTGTTTCAGGGTGGAAGGTGGCAGGTGGGGAAGGGCGACTGGTCCTGGCTTGCTTCTCTCCACTGTTCACCCCCACTACCCTGACAGAAGCACGATTTCACTCCCCAGTGATGTGGGAGAGCAGAGGAAAAAGACACAGAGGGACGTGTCTTCTCACTCAGCTCGGTGGCTCTGTGCTAGCCAAGCGCGATACATATTTAAAGCCTGCTGTTTCTCATGGTGGCCTCCTTTTGCAGACTCTGTAGGGTTTTGGGGTAGGAATCTGTTTTCTAAGAGCCCCCTGAGTTGGTTGTGGCACCTGTATACCAGGAGCTCCTGAGATTCCTTCCTTAGCCCTGGGGCACCCAGTGGAACACCTCCAGCTTCCTTCTGAAGATCCCCCTTCCCCTTGGCCAACCCTCCACCCCAGGTGTTTTGGGACAAGATCCAATGCTGTCTTGCAGTGGCTCTGTCTCTTTTCCACTGGTGACATCTGCATCTACTCACCTGGAGTTTTTGTGGGGGGCATTCCCTAGTGACACTAAACACTGTAGCAATGGTGACGGCTTGTCCTGGCTCTCTGCTCGGCCCCTGCCCCCAACAATTCTGAGAGCCCTCAGGTTTTTCCTTGTTTTTTTCCACTTAGCAGTGTTTTTTCTTGCTTTCCATGCCTACTTTATCTACCCCTCCAACTCCTTCTCTGTTTTTTATTCCTGTAATTTAATTATCTATGTCCAAACTCCAAAGAAGAAATGGAGTGGGAGACAGGGAGTGGTGTTCAGAGCCGCGTTGTGTTGCACTGTGTTGTGCTCTACCGCGCTGTGCCGTACTGTATTGTATTTCTATCTGCTGCCTAGAGCTTTCAACGTATATCTACCTTCTGGTCTGTCGATTGTTTGTTTATCTGTTTCAATATTGACTGAGCACTTTCAACAGTGAGTACTATACCTTGGGCCTGCACTAATCTTATTACACGCATTATCCCAGTTTACCGATAAAGAAATTGAAGCTCAGCGAGATTAAGCAACTTGGCCAAGGTCATGAAATTCAGGGAATGGCAAGTCTGGTCAACTCCAGAGCCCACGTTCTTAACTTCTACACATACTGCCTTCCAAGACTGGTGATATGGGTGGCGTCTAGTGGGGAGAAATGGGTAGGGGTGGGTTGGAAGAGAAAGAAAACATCTTGTCTCCTTATGTTTTAAAAGTCAAATCCTGCTTCAAACAAGTGCCCACTTTTAGGCTCACATTTTCCAGCCCTACCTTGTCAGTGCCACAAGTTTGGAGGTGTACATATTTAGAAAGTCAAGGCTGAAAAATTAAGCCTACAACATACATGCTTATGAGCACACACAGTCCCATGAACTCCTATGGTTCGTTTGATCTGTTTAGTGTACTCTAGAATCATGATTTTATAAATATATTAGTTTCCTAGGGTTGCCACAATAAATTACCACAAACTTGGTGGCTTAAGACAACAGAATTTTATTCTCTCACACTTTTGGAGGTTAGAATCAAGTTGTCAGATAGGGGTGTGCTCTTTCCAGGGGCCTTGGGGACAATCCTGCCTGGCCACTTTCAGTTTCTGGTGGTTCCTGGCATTCCTTGGCTTGTGGCAGCATCACTTCAATCTCTGCCTCTGTCTTCATATGGGTGTGTTCCCTGTGTGTTTCTGTGTTAGTTTTCCCTTCTGCTCTCTTACAGGGACTTGCCATTGAATTGAGAGTCCACTCTAATCCAAGGTGATCTCATCTAGAGATCCTTACCTTAATTCCACCTGCAAAGTCCCTTATTCCAAGTAAGGAACATTCTCAGGCTCTGGATGAATGTACCCTTTTGAGGCCACCATTTAACTCATTACAATAGGTTTCTAGTGCGAGGCAAGTGCACAATGCTTCCATTTCTGTAACTCTACCTGCTGTTAGCTCTTTCACACATGATTTATAAAGATGAATGAGAGGCCCAGGGAGGCTGTGTGCTTCTGGAAGCCAACACAGTCAGATGGCATTAAGCTGCCTGGATTCCTTCAGCAATAGCCTTCTGTCAGTAAATAAAAGTCCAGACGCACTTTACAGAGCTAACGTGTCTTTTGAAGTACTCACACTCTTTGACAGAAACTTGAGAAATGGGAAAATTTGGCTCAATATGTGTGAAAGAATTGTATCCTCTTCAGGGGAAAGCCAGTGTACACATTTCTGAGAGCGTTATTATTATACAGAGACACGAACACACAGCAACTGAGTGAAAAATCAGAGCTGCTAATATGCCCGTCCCGGGTACTTGCTCCATTTGCTAGGCAGTTTCACGAAAAACTTTCTTTCCGAATTGCCTGAAAAGAATCAGTACTGACTGGGTAAATCATCACAGCCCACGCTTCTGCCAACAGAGCTAGGGAGGGTGGCTTAGTGAAGTGTCCATCAAGGTTAATGAATGCTTCCAACAGGGTTTGTTCACCTTTTCCTTGACCAAGTTCAACTCACACTTCATCCAGATAGATGAGTACTGAACACTTATGTATCACGTGTCCAGCTGTTCCTGGTCATTTTGATCCATTTAATTTTTGGTTTCCTGGGAAATGGCATAGATGACTGTTTGTTCTGTGTTTGTTTTTTGACAATTCAACACATTCAATTTAGCTCTGCAAACATGTCCTCAGTGACTGTTCAGTGTGGGGTGCTGTGTTTGCACTGAGCATAGAGTGATCCTGCCTCCGGGGAGCATGATCCCGTGGGAGCCGGCAAAGTAAAGGTGCGAGGGGATGCGCTCTCCTAGAAGACCGTGCAGAGCTCCATGGCACCCCTCATGGGCCACAATTAATTCTTTAACTGTTTTTCTTATTGCAAAATATAATTAACATTTCTGGTAGAAAATATAGATAGAAAAAAAGAAAAATGAAAACTGCTCATTATCCTGTGACACAGAAATAACACTTCTTAACATTTGGTCTCTATCTACATCTGTGTTATCTTTGTGTTAATATCTTTGCCTACATTTATGCCTGCACCTTGGTCCACGTCTACACTTATATCTGTAACTAGATCAATATTATGCTTATATTTATCATTATATTTTATAACAAAATTATCCCATATATTTGTCTACCCATTTTATTTTATAATCTACTTGTTTACTTAACAGAGTATTGTAAACATATTTCCATGTTACATGTATTCTTCTTCAACATTTTTAGTAGCCATTTTATTACTCTATTGTATGGACAGAACTTAGTTATTTAACCAACTTTAAATTTAATAGTTTGTTTAGTGATATTTAACTACCTAAATTTAATAGTTTTATAGATAAATCTGTGCATAATTTTGTCCTTAGGAAAAAAGCTAAAGTTGAAGTCTCAGGGTCAGAGTGAGGTATGTGTATGGAGGTATTGCCTCAACAGAGTGAGGAAATTTGCTTGGGAAGGGGTGGGAAGGAGGGAACAGGAAAGTGGGGGTCCTTTGAGTTGGAGTCTTAAGAAGGAGCAGACTGGGGTGGAGGGGAGAGGGAGGCAGTCTACGAAGAGGAGAAAAGGGTCTGGGGCTGGTGCAGGTCATGTCTAGGGCACAGTCTCTGAGTGCGTGAGTTCAGGGGTGCTGAGGGGTATGGCTTGGAGTGAGGCCAAGGGTAGCAGGGGTGGAAGGTAAGGAGCGCTGATATCATCCTAAGGGCCAGGGAGTCTCAAAGGAGAGAGGGAAAGGGACATAACACATCCCCAGTGTATCTGAATCTTCAGGGTTTCAAAGTGCACATTCCCTGCCCTTTCCTCCCTGGTTTGAGATTTTCAGTGCTCCCCGCCCCAGTGTTGCTCATAGGAATGGCGTGGAGGCAGGAAAAGAAGGTAAGAGTTATTGATAGAGGTGAGAGGGAGCCACTGAATGGTTGTGGGCAAAGAAGTATCAGATTCCATAGAACTCACTTGTTGTGGTCTACACCTGGGCTTCTCAAACCATCTGTGGGGAAGGACCAGCTGTCTTCTTCCTTTTCCAATATGTTACAGAATGAACATATTATGTGCTCTAGTTTTCAGAAACTATAAACGAGTTACTAGAAAAATGAAATAAAAACGTACAAAATGCAAGCAACAATTTTTAATTATTAGTTTCAAAAGACATAAAATAGGTTGTTGAATTGCTATAAAAATTTCAAATGTTTCTCTCAATCCCTGTTCTTACTCATGGCAGACGTAGAATCAACAGTCTGTGGTTGGCACAATCTATGTACCAGATTGGCAAAATATGTATACTTCACAAACTACGAGTAGCACAAGAGTAGCCTCTACTCTGCAGAGAACAGATAAGAGGGAGGGGGCCAGTTAGGAGGCTGCCTGCAGTATTTCAGAAGACGGTGTATCAGGGCCTGGTGTAGGCAAGGGCAGCAGTGTGAAAAAGGAGGGAGGATAATTCACAAGTAAGACATTTGGTCTTCAGCCATTCTGTGTAATGCTTAAAAATGCTTTCTGGTTATTTTTGTTGTCTTCTATCTATGCTACTTTTTTTTTTGGCTATTTTCCCCAACCATTTAGAAGACATATATTCTGTTTATTAGCACTCACTGCCAGTGCTTTTCATTAAGTTTTTCAAAGCCATTTGGTACTTCTATTTCTCCAAACATCAAAGGGAAAAAATGAACTCGTGTCTTTGACTTTTTCTTCTCTAAATTTGGAAATGTGATACATTTTAATTTTCTCCCACTCTCCAGTTTTCACTTCTTGACCCAAGTATAATTTGGGGTTTTATATCTAAATTCTTACTATTGATAAATTCTTATTATATGGCCTAGATGTCTCATTTGTTGGTTGCTTTTGATATATTGTAACCGTATTTATAATATTTATGTAGACATAGCTCTGTGTTTAACTGGGTTCTGTGGTTCTATGGCTAGTGCTTTTATACCCAAGTTTTTTCTTTTAATCCAGTTCATTATTTTAAATCACCTTGGGATGATTGATGGAAGCGTTAAGTAGAATTGCCAGGGTAACTAACTGGTAGTGCATGTGATATGACAAGAAAAGCAGCCCCTGACATCCAGGAGCTGGCTGGCATCATAGTGAGGCTTCAGAGCTCTCCTGTTGAACATAATTTCACAGAACATCGATATCAGACCAGGCCACTCTGTTAATGAGGTGGAGCAGGATAAAGACAAGACAACTTCATGCCCAGGTCTGAACACAGAAAAACACGAACATTGTCCAAACCATAAAAATGACCACACATCCTGCTAACTTGGCTAATATAAGGGACTGCTGCTTCTTTACAAATTATGCCTTCAGCTTTTCTCTAGTCTTCCTTCATTCTAGTTACATAAGATTTATTGAGATACCAGTCATATGATACCCCTGCATCTTGACAGCATTCAATCCAGACCAAAGCCCTGCACACCAAAATCACTAACACAAGTACAAATCCTATTGAAATTCCTTTCTAATGCCTCTTGCTAACGTGCCTCAAGGTTTTCCAGGGTATGTGTTCTCCCTCACTGAAATGAGTGATACACCCACTGAGATCAGAGGTGTTCCTGGTGGCCTAACAGGTAGAATGATTGCATTGATGGTCTCCCTTATTAGGCTCCTTGGATCTACCTCCTTTGCTGGTAACTTTGCAGTCCCCTCCCAAGCTGGCTTTGGCTCAGTCATGTGACGGGCTTTGACCAATGGGACTGTAGCCAACTTGATGCAAGCATGAGCTAGAAAGCACGCATGTGTGTCTGCTCTTTTTTTTTGATCCCTTGCTACCACTGTGAGACCAAGCTAGGGTGATGGAGGATGAGGCATGTAGAGATCAGTCAAGTGGACCTTGTTGTCTGGATCAGGCTGCAGACATATGAAGTAGCCTAGCTCAGAGCAGCAGAACTCCCCAGCCGACCCGTGATCTTGCGAATGATGAATGTTTGTCGTTGTATCTCACTAAGGTTTTGTGGTTGTTTGTTTTGCAGCATTATTGTGGCAATAGATAACGGGTAAAGTTTACTGTCTAAGAATATATTCCCTTTGACAATCTATTTTGTAGAGAATTATTGGGTCATATGCTTTGCTTCAAAACTTTATAAATTTGCTCCATTGTATTCCAGTGCTAGGGTTTCATTTTAGCTTCTGGTTAAATTGTTGTGCTTTTCTCTTGCTATCACCAATTATTTATAAGTTGGATCTCTTATCTCCATCTTATCTACCAATTTCTTCTTTATATTTTTAACCTTTAATTGCATTTTTCATTTTCTTAAACTTCTGTCTTTTTTCAATCAGCTCCATTTTTGTCTGAGGCCAAAGTTAAATCTCTTTTCCTGTCATATTATCATTCAATTCTTTTTTTATAGGTTTTACATCTGCTTAAATTATAATGAAAGTATAATATTTTTATTTTACTTGTAATTACTCTTCTTAAATAGATGCCATTTCTTCGTGTCATCAGGGAAATACTTTCCTTCTCGAGCAATGCAAAACTGTAGAATTTTTAAATAGTGTGTGAGCATCTATGTGTATATTAATAGACATGTAGATATGTAGATATAGATACATAGTCCTGGGGACAAATGGGCACATGGGTTCTTCCTCATCCCATTATTTTCTACCTAGATGATGACAAACCTTGTATCAAAGTTGAAAGGTAAATGAATACATATATACAGGTCTGAACCAAGTTTCTGCTATTTTTTAGACACTTACCTAAAACAGTTTCTATGGATTATGCTCTTTTACTTTCTTCTTTTCTGAACATGATTAAGAAAATCATTCTGAGTAATCTGAAGCAATGTGTAGTTTTTATGTCAGAAGCTACATATGAAAAACAAACTACTATTCTCAATTTTGGTTTCTTTCTTTACCAGTGGCTGCCTAAAATCCCAGGACACAGTGCTCCTTTTGCTGTCTACTTCTACTCTGGCCCAATGGGATTACTATCTCCAATAGATACACGGTTGTGCTGTCCAACACAATAGCCACTAGCTAGTTACCTGTGGCTACTGAACACTTGAAATGTGTCTAATACAATAGAGAAAAGGGCAAAAATCTATGGTCATTTCAGAAAGTCATTTTCTGATCAGCATAGGCCCTGAGTCTCTGCTCAGGAAAGGTTGGTAGAAATGTCTTTGGTTATCAAGCCTTTTCTTGCCATTGTTATTTTGTTTCAAAGCTCAAAGCAAGTGAAGGCTACCAACGGTCTTTTACCTAAGCCCATTGAATCAGTTAAATTTTGCTGTGTAGCAAACCACCAGAAAACTTAGTTTCATATGACAATAAGCATTTATTTCTCACACATTAGAAAGTTAGGATGGGGCTCTGATCTGGGTTAGACTTGGATGGGGCACCTTAGCTGGGGTTTCTTGTTCCATACATCTCTCATCCTCTAGCTGGCTAACCTAGGCATGTTCTCATGGCAATTGCACAGGATAAAAAGTGAGAATGAGCCCAATCTTACAAGCACTTTTCAAGCTTCTGCTTACATCATATTTGCTAACATCCCCTTCACCAAAGCAAGCCTCAGGGTAAGGCCTCAATCAAAATGGGAAGGCACTACGAAATTACACAGCAAAGAGCATGGATACAGAAAGAGCTGGGGAACTCACCCACCTCCTCATCCTAACTAGAGAAAATTCTTCCAAAAGTTTGGAGAAATGCTAATCTGTCTAGTTTCCAATGATATTTCAATTTTACCTCAGTGGGAAGGGAGGTGCTGTTATAACCTGAAAGTCCCTCCCTGTGTTTATTTAGAAGTACATTTTTACATTCCCTTTAAACTGTTTTTGGAACCAGCTATAGCATTGCATAAGTAACAGAAAATATTCCATTCTTATTTTGGACAAATGTTGCAAGAAGTTTTCTTATGATTTTTAAGCTAATAAAAATGGTCTTTTACTATTATTATTAATTTTTATTATTGTTATTATTCATCACATGAAAAAACAGCATTGCATATGTCACTAAAGGCAAAAATAAAAAGCTGGAGTTGTCCAAGTAGTATCTATTTGCCCACACAGGGATAAGCTGGTGCATTTGGAACAAGGGTGATAGTTTCTTATTGGAGCAGCCAGCTGGATAGAAGGAAATGTTCAGGCCAAATGTTTGCTTTCAGCCAGTCTGTTTGACCATATTGAGAAAGGGTTACCAGCTAAAACATTTGCTATTGATTGTGGAAGATGATATGAACCATGGAGAAGTAGTGTTCGGAGCCAGGCAGAAAGCATTTGCATCCCGGCTTTGCAGCTGACTCGTTGTGTGAGTTGAGCAAGTTCCTTCAACTTTGAGAACCTCCTTCCCTTATTTTCTAAAATGAAGCCAGTGAATTTCCACCTGACAGGGCAGGTGAAAGGATTATATGAGATAGCATGGCATTTAACAGAAGACATGCTCTGGAAGTGGCAGCTGTATTCCAATTTGTCTGTATGGGACTGTTTTGGGGATTCCCTGATTGCTCCAGTGGGCAGCGGTAGTCATTTAGCACAGCTGAAATATTTTCTAGTCATATTGTTCACTTATTTGTGCATTAATTTATTTATAGATTTTTTTTTTTACACATTCGTTCATTCAACAAGCATGTATTGATGGTTTCACAGGTCAAGCTTTCTTGGAGGAGACACTGAGATAGAGTTTGAGGAACCAAATATTTCGTAGGGACCAACACATGTGAAGGCACGTGGGAGAAAGCAGGATTGAGCAGAAGGAAAGTCAAACCGTGATACAGGACAAACGGGAAGCCGGTGGGGGACTCTGGAGCACATGTCGCCTGTCGGAATTGCCTCATGGCTGTATCTGGCCAAAATGGCTGTGTCTTCTACCCCTGCTTTGCTCATTCACTGGCTGAGAGCTGCCCTGGGAAGGGCACGACCTCAGACAAGGTAAGGCACCGCTGAGGCTGTCTCTGAAGGAGATGACAGCTGAAGCCTGTGTGCAGATCTCACTCTGTGCAGGGGCTGCAGGTCCTTCCTTGAAAGGGATCTGGGTGGCACATCTTCATGTCCACTGCTGGGGGCTGCTGGGGGCAGACTCTGTGCTAAGTCCTGGGGTTGCCATGCCGAGCAGGGAAGACAGATTCCCCCCATCCTGTGGAGCTCACAGCCTAAGCTGGTTTTGAGAATTTTCAGTTGTTTCCATATTTCAAATGAGCAATCTTCTTTGGATAGATTGCCTCACCATAAAACTGGGAGAATAGACCAATGTCCTCAGTTATTATTCAGGAGAGGAAGAAAGCCACAGACGCCCCTGTTATAGAGTAACACAGATTCTGGGGTATATGGAATCCTCTCCCATTCATTTTCTGCTGATTTCAATAGTTTCACAAGTACTGATTTTCTGTCTTGTGCCAGGCACAGTGTTGGGTGCTGGGGTACAATGGTGAACAGTAGACAGTCTTTAGGGGAGACAGACACATACGATAGCCTCGACATAAAATAAGAAGTTATAAGGAAGAGACACAAAGAGAATGCTAAGGACACTCAGAGACAGGCCTGGGGGTCAGAGGAAGCCTCTTGGAGGATAGGATATCTGAGCTGAGACTAGAAGGAAGAACGTGTTTCAGCCAGATGAACAAAGTTTCTGCTCTTCGGTAATTTCCTTCTTATTTCATACAAAAAGAGGAAAAATCTGAAGTCTTAAACATTTCTAGAAGTCATCATGCCAAGAGAACCAGGATATTTAATGGGACAAATGGACTTTTATGATCCTGAAATGAAAGTTGTCAAGAAGAATTTTTCCTTCATTTTAAAGATTGAAAGCATAAAAGTTTTCCTGTGGGATCAGAAGGCCTTGTGTTGGATAATGTTGGTTCTTTGTCAGTGATTTTGCTCTATATGTTCAAGTTCAATCATGTCTGTAAGAGGCCACCTATTAAAAAAAAAAATCTCTGCACTCCCAAATGCTACATAACGTGCAGTCACTTCATTTAATTTGAACTCTGTTGAGCCGTTTCCCCACCCCCAGCACTGTGGGGGTCCAGAGGAGGCCAGAGGAGGCTCATGAATGTCATGTCAGCCTCTTGCTTACCCAGCAAGGCTCCCTCTCCACCCGCATCCTTCCTTGACTCTTGGGTGACAAACATTAGGATTCTGGAAATTGGGGCTCTTAAGGGAAGTATATTTAGGAAAGGCCATGTCTTTGCCTTACACATTTTAGAGATGGTCACGAAGATCCATGTGCCAAGATGTATTTGCTAACACAAAAGTTGGATAACTTTAGTCAAAAGGTCTATCTGCAAACCTGATGAGTAGCAGACTGCCACGATAACTTCTCCGACACTTCCACATCGGTTAGCAGGGTTTCTGTAGCGATGGCTCCAATACAGGGGAAGGAATACCAAGCATCTGGAGGTAGCTAAGATTTTAGCATGTCAGGGCTAGTTACAACTACCACCAGGCATGGAGAATCTTCCTGGGGTGAGCTGTGTCTGCGTGTAATGCAGAAATCAGCTGCGTTCACTCTTCCTCTTGGGCTGTAGCGAAAATGAACTCACCCTTTATTCTTTACAGTGTAGGAAGTCCAGTGCTCTCCCCAATATTTCTACAACTTAACTATGGCTTTGCATGTCTCCTGGTTCTCTCTGACTCCTATTTCTGGCTTTTGCTGAATCCTAATTCTCTGCTTGTATTCTTGTTCTTTATCAGCCCTAGTGTCAACCCAAATGAGGGTCAATGGCCTTTTCTCCTTGAACGTCTTTCTCTTCGTTGCCTCCCAAGTAGCCTGCGTGTTATTGCTTTCACTAGAGATTTGACAGGGCATGGCCAATATCAATAATATTGAATTTCTCTATTCTGTAATGACACCCTTAACCATTTCTGCTACTGGAGTTCCAGACACATCTGCTTTTCCCATCCAAGAGTACTGTTATTTTTGTTTTTTTGCAGAGTGATTTTGCCCTCTCTTTCTTGTTTCCTACTAACACTGTAGGACTCAACCTTGGGCTGCACATTTGACAATATTAAGGCTTAGGCAGCATCTCACAAACTTCTGATTTAATGGATTCGATGTGGGGCCCAGATATAGGTTTATCTTAAAAAGGCACATTTACGTGTTTTAAAATATGCAGCCAGGGCTGAGAACTACTCTAAATCTATCCCGTCTAGCCTGTGTCTTTAGAGATTCTTCTGGTCTTATGGAAACTCTACCACTAGCTTAAAAACAAAAAGTGTGTCTATTTATGTGCACAGACATTTCTTTTTACACATAGGTTAATTTAATCCTTATAACAACTTATACAGGTAACTATCAATGTCGACATCACGCTAATACATGTTAGAAGACTGAGGCTCAGGGATCAGAAACTTGCCAACGTTTACACAGCCAGCAAACAATAGAGGTGAGATTTCAATCAAGGATTGTGAAATTCCAAATCTTGTTTCTTTTGTTTGTTTGTTTTTTGGTAAATCCGGCCACTGCACTCCACTGCACCTCTTCACTCAAGGAGCAAAGGCAGAGTGGGTACGTCCTTGTCTTCTGTTATCTCCCCTTCTGGGCGGCACTGCTTCCTTCCACCCATTCCTGGTTCTCCCGGCAAGATCTCTGTCAGTTGACATCAGGCATATGTTGTTCTTTACCCCAGGGATCTCCCTCTGTCCATAGCCCAAGAACTTCTCATTTATTTTCAGAAATGTGTTTCCTTTGACAACAGCTAACATTTATTGAGTGCTTACTATCTACCGGGCACACTGAAATTCAGAGAGGCTATGTAACTTGGCCAAGTTCACACAACTAGTAAGAGCAGAGCTCTGATTCAAACCCAGGTGCAGGACTCAGCGCTCTAATGTGTACAGAAATCACCTAGGGACCTAGTTATTAATAAAATGCAGATTCTTATTCTGCAGGTCTGCGGTGGGACCAGAGATCCTGCATATCTAACAGGCTCCCAGGTGGGGCCTGAACTAATCCACAATCTGTGCTCTCAGAATGGAGGACTCAGTGCTGTTTGCCTTTCTGTTTTTCCTAGTAAAACAGCTGGGGGCTAAATGCAAAGTGACTAAATTTCTCACGCAATCTCCAAATTTTTCTTCCTTAAGAAAAGGGGCTGGAGGCACTCTGGTTCAAAGATCCCTGGACTACCACAAGGTCAGAGATTCCAGTTAACATTAATTAAATTAACTAATTAGAAAACAACCGTTATTCAGATTTAAAAACAGGGTTCCCCTAGGGAGGGGCAGAAAAGATTGATATAGGCAGGGTGACTTAGCGTTGAGAAGTAGGACTAGGATGTTTGTTGCTGCATGGTGACAGTGAATGTTTTAGATTCTGCCCTTTTGTCTCTTCTTTAGTCAAATTGGCCATCCCCAAGCTTCTGTGAAATGCAAACCACAAGGGGAACTTTGAAGACAGCTCCCAACAGTTGCATATCATTCCACAGAAACTCTTTTACTAAAGGCAATTTCTTCCATGTGATTTTTTTTTTAGTTGCTTTTTCATTTTGATGTTCAAATTTGTTGAAGCTCTGTGACTAGAGCAAGGGATGATTAGTGCTTGGGGAAAGCCACTTATCACTGAAGCCTGCTGCTGCTGCGAAAAAGGGCAGAGACACCCGGGCTAGGCAGGGCACAGAGCGCCAGCCAGTGTAAGGAAAAGACTTTCATTACAGGAATGAGCAGACCTGTGATATCTTCATGAAGGCAACTAGTGCTGAGCGCATTGTACCCTACATGGAATACTTAATTACAAAGGAAAGTTATGGGTTCCAGTCAACAGAATAATCAATATCGCTCATGCCAAACTCTAATTTACTTGTCGTACAACTCATTAAATTTGAAATATTATTGATTTTCAAGTAGATAGCTTAGAGGATAAATAAGTGCATTTTGTCTCAAGGACCTTGGTTTGAGTTTGATTC
>RJWJ010010552.1:0-46716 GCA_004363605.1 Indri indri | reverse complement strand
AAATTGATTTGACCAATTTAAATCTTAGAAACAAACACCATGGCACTAATTTAAATAATACAAAAAACCACAATACAAAAACAAACACACTATTAAGGGAAGGGGACGGTTCCTTAAATTCAGAGATTCCATCACTGATCACACACACACAAATAGAAAATTTGGATTCTACTTTTTCTCTTCTAAATTTTATTCTAGAATATCACTTGTCTAACTGTAGAACAAACATCTAGACCACCAGCTCCTTGAGGATGGAAACTAGGTATCATTAGTGTCTGAATACGCAGAGCTCAATACAGTACATTATAAATGGTATCAGTTAAATATTTGTATGTAGATAAATAATTTAATGATAGAATAATAAAAGTTCTTTAAACACAATATTTCAGGTTCCTATGATTTTGTTTGGAGATCTGAAATCAGCACATTTTACCCCAATATTGTGCCATGAATTAAAGCAAATACAATAGGAAAAAAGTTCTGACTTAGATGTCCATTCCTCATTCCCACTCACTCTTACTTGCCTCATACTATTTCTGTTGAAGGTATTTAGTTAACCCTTTAACAGATGACATGTGAGAAGAAGGTCTGCTGATGACAGAGCCAAGACTAGCTCACAGGGCCAAGCAGGGGACTGTGGACCGGGAAACAGTCTACTTCCTGCTAAAAGCCAGTCCCGTTTTCTATTCTGCTTTAATGTAGGCCTGCTCCAAGGAAGCACCACTCAGTTATTTACTGACCATTGAAGTATGGAATATATAACTTAAATATATAAATAGTTTAAAAGTAAAGTATAAAAATGATTTTCTTTTCAAGTAAAAGCAATGAAATGAAAGACCAGTCATAGCTCTGGGCCCACCACCCCAACACCGAGCATCCCCTCCCCCAAATTTCCGCAGCATCCTTATTTGTCGGCATCTCATTTCCCTGACTCTCTTGCTTCTGGCACTGAGGCAGAGGCTTCATGGAGAGCAAAAAGCTTATGGAAACTGGAGGTTTCACACAGGATTTACCTTTTGCCAACAGTGATAAACACCTCGGTATGATTTATTAAGATGGGTGGCTCACTTCTTTTCAGCTTTAGAGGCTGCTTAAGAACACTTGCTATAGAGAGAGACTCTGCTGGTCTTGGAGCAGCACGGAATGATGAGACTTACTTTAATAGTGACAAGAATGACCTTCTTATACCATATGGCCAAAGAACAGCTGCTTATCTCCAAGTCTGTGAGGATCAGATGAACTAGATTTTTTCAGGGTTTGGTTTTGTTTTGCTTTAGTGTGTGTGTGAGGGGGATTGCTTCTGTTGTGGGGTTTTTTAATCAGTGCATATATATGTACAGATGATGTAGTTCAATAAAGTTGCTTTTTCTCATGTTTCATTGCTTAGTTACACCTTGCATATAGTCATCATTAAAATTTTCTGATGGCCAGTACCGAATTTAGAAGGCTCAAATAATGAAAAATCATGGCAAGGAGGACCCCAAGGTAAACTTCAAGAAGGGGTTGGCCCTGAGATTACTCACTGTGGATTGAAAGCACTAAGTTCTGTCTAGCACTGCCTGAGAGGAGGCGACTTGACTCAGGAGTACTGTCACTGTATCACCAAACAGGGGACAAAACTTTCTCTTAGCTTTGGCACTTTCTGTTCTCTGGAAGGGTTTCTGACTGGTGGAGGCAGAGGATAGTGGGTGACCCAAAGTGAATCAACAACCCCTAAATGGGCCAATAGAACACCCTGGAATCTTACCTGGGCTAGGACCCAGCAGCCAAAAGCTAAGAACTATCGTTGGCCACATGGGTCTTCATCAAAGCACAGTAGCACAGCTTGATACTCTAGACCACAACCAACAATGCAGAATATAATCCCACTTAGAAAATGAATAGCACTACTTTAAGAGTAAAGTATCTTGGGAAAATCCAGGATGCCTACTGTCAAACTTTAACTCAAGAATGTGGAAACCACACCAGTACACATGTACATTCTCCTCCTAAAAATCTAGATAGGCATTTTGGTTTTCAAGCACCACATAAAGACTTTTCAAAACTTCAACCACCTAGTATAGTGCACATGTTAAATCAGAATAAACCAGTTTAAATTTTTTTAAAAATTCAGAATGGTAAATAAAGTGTTTAAAGAGTCAGTTAAGGGCCGGGCGCGGTGGCTCACGCCTGTAATCCTAGCACTCTGGAAGGCCGAGGCGGGCGGATTGTTTGAGCTCAGGAGTTCGAAACCAGCCTGAGCAAGAGTGAGACCCCGTCTCTACTAAAAATAGAAAGAAATTAATCGGTCAACTAAAAATATATAGAAAAAATTAGCCAGGCATGGTGGCACATGCCTGTAGTCCCAGCTACTCGGGAGGCTGAGGCAGAAAGATTGCTTGAGCCTAGGAGTTTGAGGTTGCTGTGAGCTAGGATGACGCCACAGCACTCTAGTCCAGGCAACACAGCGAGACTCTGTCTCAAAAAAAAAAAAAAAAAAAAAGAGTCAGTTAAAAAAAGAAACAGACTTTAAAAGAGACCATACATCTTGAATGGGTTAAGCAAAATATGTATGCCTATCTTCATGAAACATGGCCAATTCTGGTTTTTTCAAGTGATACTTGAGACTATAGATGGAACCAAATTGTGTTTCACTCACAACACATAATCATCCAAACCGCATGTACACATACAGATTATGCAAAGGCCCAGATAGAACTATATTTAGCCTTTCAGATTATGTACATAGGGCCAACCAGCTCACCCTGTATGTCCTTCCAACAGCAAGAACAGTGACTTTTCTATTTCAATGTAAGTACAGGCAGATATTATATGATATAAAATAGAGGTCTCTCCATAAAGTTTAAGATTTAGGGTAGAAGAAGGGAAGACAAAACCAAAATTCTCATGAAGTCAAAAATAATTCCATGTTGGTGGTGTACTCTGTGAACCCCGAGATGAACTGTAGTCCTCAAACTCGTCCTTGGATCCGGGTTCCCCAGAACACTTCAATATGCTTCCAACTGGCTCATCATCATCTTCCTGCTGTACTCATAGACCAAAAATAGTGACCCATTGGCAGGGATTGCTCGAATCATAGTGGCATTCAGTCCAGAATATAAGGCTGCTATTCCTTCGTTTCTCACAACACTTAAAAGGGTTCCTGTAAATCCTGCCTGTTTTCCGTACATGGAAAGAACCTGAATTCTAGATTTAATACAATCCACTGGGAACACGACAAGCCAGAGGCAAATTCCAGCAACTCCACCACTTAACATCAAATGAACAGGACCTAGTTCATCTTTCGATCTCCCTGACGCAAAAAATGATCGGCTCAGTTCATAGCCACCAAAGAAGAAGAAATAGCCTGGTACTTCCTGAAGTAGAGTACTTGAGAGTCCATGGTAGAAGCCTAAGGGGCCATCTTTTCTAAGGATACTCTTCACGACAGACCAAATTGTATTGTGGCTCTTCGCTATCTTCCCTGACATCTCCATTTCGTACATGGTCTGTAGGCGGCACTTCACAAGCTCAGTGGGGCAGAGGGCCAGCGCAGCAAACGCAGAGGCAAAGGACCCAGCGACTGCAGTCTGCAGATCACTCAGCTTTGCCCGTTCGTCCAATCCAACCACTTTCCTAACAAACTGTTGGCAGAAGCCATAGCACATAAAGAGGACAGAGTTCTCAGCGACGTAGGCCATCAGCGCTGGGCCGGTCCCCTTGTAGAAGCCCCGGAAACCCACCTGGGTATACGTCTTCAGGAAACAGTCGGTGAGGCCCTTGTACAGGCTGGGAAACGTCTGCATTTTCACTTTCATTGTGTCGAAGGGCTGCCCGGTCAGTACACACGCAGTGCCCCCTGCGGCCCCCGCTGTGAGGTCGATGGCGGCTTGGATGCCAGGACTGGACTTCATGTTCGCCCACTCGTCGGCTAGACTCAGGGGAAGGCACCTAACGCTTCGGCGCGTAGGACCAGCTCTTAACGTCCTGCCGCGGAGAGCGCCAAAGGGTGACTCCGCAGCCAGGTCTGGGCTCTCACTCCGGTGTGGGGGAGGCCGCTTAACTCCAGGTTGGCCGCCGGCACGCCCCCTCACGGAAATAACTCCCAGCCCGTGGCCCCGCACGAGGCTCACGACCAAGCCTCCCTGCGGCCCGGAATGAATAAATACTCTCAGTGAATTGTCATACAGCCACTGAAAGCTTTTCGATAAATTCTTGCAATTATGGCCAGTGGCTCTAGGCACCGATATACACCTAGCGATATGCACCTGGCGAGGAAAGAAAAGCTTTCCTATTCGGCCAGAGCCCCCCGTTTCTTACCACGCAAAATAGGAGATGCTCTCAGTTTAGACTGGATTCAAAGGTTAATCTGCAGAAAAAGAGCTTCAAAGACAATCTGAGGTTTGCTACATGAGAGGTGGCTGCTTTTGATCAGAAAACCCTCAGCGAGCTGCTCCTGCTCCTCACTCTCCTAGGAGCGCCGTTGAGGGCTGAACCCGGCAGATGCACCACTCCATGCCTGTGGAGCTGGAGAAATGCTGCCGCGTGGCAACATCGCCAAGGATCTGGGGTTGCAGCCCTGGGAGCTGGTGGAACATAGAGTCCTGGTCATTTCTAGAGGTCGTATTTATATACTGTTTTGCAAAGACATGTGCTGGAAAAGAGCTGTGTGGTTCCAGCGCTCAAGGCTTGCTAAGTTTCGAGGTTCTTATTGAGGGCCCACATAGCTTTATGCAGTAGAAGTTCAGCATATAAATGACATGTCTAGCTTCCAGGGCAACGTGCTGTTTGGATATTAGTGAGGGTAGACAGGAGACACTTTCTCCTCCCAGATGTTCATAATCCCAACGTTAGAACAAATTCTTTCCAGGTGTACATTCTAAGCCCTAGTCAATCACAGGTAGTAGAAACAAGATCTGGAGGAAAGAAAGTATGCTGAAAGCATTCTCTCTTTCATTTAGAAAACTTTCTTTGTCTAATTACCCTTGGCTGTCAATTAATATTTATAAGTGAGGCACTGAAAAGCAGAGTGTGCATGGATAGTTTGTCAACTAGTCTTCATTGCAGTAAATAGTGACCTGGCCTCTTATTTAGAGAATGCCCCAACTGTCAGTATTTGTAGTTCTTTTCTCTGAGACCACATGGTTTCTTCAGAGAATAATCTTCCAATCTTGACTTGGGGTGAGGGGGTAGGCCATATACCTAGATACTGATTTAATCAGAACAAAATGCGGGAGAGGGGTGACATTCCTGCAGTAAATATATACACTTTCACATGATTTCCTTGTTTCATGCTGTACACCCCAGCCTTCATCTGTGCCTACTTCTCTGAGTTTGGGCCTTCTTTGGTTCAATTTACCTAGAAAATAGATTTTCCATCTGCTGTGGGATGGAGAAAGAGTTATTTGGCTTCCTAGAGTAGGACAGGGATCCTGGACATCCAACAACTCTGAACACAGACTTGAATGTCATGTCTCTAGGCCTATGCCTTGCCACCTTCTCTGAAATCTTGCTTGCAAAAAATTTGCCTCTCACAGATTCTCTATCAAGTGGGTTTGTCTCTCTTTGGTATAACTCCTTGCAGACATTTAGCATGTAATTGTCTCTGATCTATGAATTCATTTATCATTTCTCTATTTTGGCCTTCTGAAAATGAGTTGACATCTTTTATTCACTGTTGTCTCATCTCCTATTCTCTTTGTCCTTGGGGGTTTAAAAATCCTTTCTGTTATTTTAGCAGGCTTTTTGATAGAGAAAATAGATATGTGAGAACGGTTTGCCATTTCAAAGTAGAATCTTAAGATTTTTAAATCCTTCATGTCATGTTTGAGGGATGTTTTGATTTCATCCTCAGGAAAGGCAAGGGGGAAAGTATTTTTAATATTTATTGTGGAAGCACTATCTAGATGTACGAATGTAACTTCTAGATGCATTAAATGTGATCTAGAAGTTATCTAGATGTATATTTAATATTTTAATGACCACTGATTAAATGTTCATTAGTTACATCTGGTTCATTATTATTTAAAAACACACACTGGATTTTTCAAGAGGTGCAAGATAGGTAATCAACTGCTTTTGAATTATGTTCATTTATATATTTTTGAGAAGCCTAATTACTAATCATCTTGGGAATTAGACTTGGAGCTTAAAGCTTTCCTATCTGAAGAATTAAAAAATTTATACTGTGTTATAGTAACACTTATATCAGCCATTTTAAAGATTGATACAGGTGATCTCATTTTTTGATCAAACATGCATTTAAATTATGAAAATAATGCATAAAATTTAAATAGCTATTGAGTGCTGACTATATTAAAGGCATTATGTTGGGTACTATTAAGATATTACTACACTAAGTACTAAACAGTAAGAGAAATTATTTAAATGATAATATATTAAGTAGACTTTGCTATAGTCACCTAATATAAATTAAAAAGCTCCCTTTGAAGCCTCCTTAAGATTAAGTCTAAAAATAAACATTGAATGCCAAAGGAAATGGACAACTATACATTTATCCAGTTATTTAGAAATAGTTTGGGCCATCAGGTATAATCCTTAAGACAAAGGGAGCCCATCATCGTATCTGCAATAAGTTTAGCAAGTCCAAGGCATTCTGAGTCCAGTGATATGGCATATACTCTGCATTACCATCTCATTACGGAGAGAGCCTAAAACATAATTAAGGTCAGTTACTATAAAGGTGTTAGTTACTTCAGTGACATTTTAAAAATGTTTTACACCTTTTATCTTCCATGCAAATAAATGGGTTAAGTCCTACATTGCTATTTTATCTACTTTGGCTCCATGAGCAGCTATGCTAGGCAATCTCTGCATTGGATCCCTTTGGGCTGCAGGTCATGATGTATACATGCCTCCAGTCTTCAAGCACTGCTTTTGTGAGTGAAAAAACACACTCAGTGTGCTCTCAAATCACAACAATCAACACAGAAGACTTCTGTGACCAAATGTGTGGTGCGGGGTTCTCAGTTTGCAGTGGACACCAGCTGGGTGTCGTCCAATTCAATTCCAACACTACCTGGAGAAAGCATCAAATCCCACAGGCTGGGGGCTCAGTCCTCAAGACTGCACCACCCCCCAGACACCAGTCACAGTTCCAGGCCTCTGAAATGTCTGACTGACTGGCTTGAAGTTGGGGTTCACATGACCCCCTCTTTGGGTTGGATTAATTTGTGAGATTGGCTCACAGAACTCAAGGAAACATATTTACCAGTTTGGTATAAAAGATACTACAAGGGATACAGATGAAGCAGATGAAGAGATGCACAGGGCAAGGTATGGGGGATGGGGGACGGAGCTTCCACGTCCTCCACAGGGTGTTACCCTCCAGGAACCTCCACATTTTCAGTTATCCAGAAGCTATCTGAACCCAGTCCTTCTGGGTTTTTGTGGCGGCTTCATTATATAGGCATGATTGACTCTCTCTTTGGTCATTGGTGATTAAATTAACCTTCAGCCTCTCTCCTCTCCCCGGAGTACAGAGGTGAGGGTGGGGCTGAAATTCCTAACTCTCTAATCCTGCCTTGGTCTTTTTGGTGACCATCCCCCATCCTGAAACTACCTAGGCGCTACCAGCCATCAGTCAACTCATTAGCATACAAAAAGCCATGCTTTGGAGTTCTTAAGGATTTTAGTAGTTGTATGCCAGGAAAAGGGTCATTTGAAAATGACAGGATAAGACCAAATATATATTTCATACTATTACAGTTTTCTTCACTTTATCTCTCTGATCAAGAATACATAGATGCTCCCAATTGATACCAACACTCAGTATTAGATCTTGAATTTAAGAGTGAAGGCGCTCCATCTATCCACTCCACCTACTCTTCTTTTTTTTTATTTTAGAGACAGGGTCTCACTCTGTCACTCAGGCTGGAGTGCCATGGCACAATCATAGCTTACTGCAGCCTTTGCAACTCCTGGGCCCAAGTGATCCTCCTGCCTCAGCCTCCTGAGTAGCTGTCACTACAGGAATTTGCCACTCCGCTGGCTAATTTTTTTTTTTGTAGAGAAAGGGTCTTGCTGTGTTGCTCAGGCTGGTCTCAAACTCCTGGCCTCAAGCAATCCTCCTGCCTTGGCCTCCCAAAGTGCTGAGATTATAGGTGTTAAGCCACTGTGTCTGGCCCCAAATTGTCCATTTTTTCAAATGACATTTATGTACATGTATTACTTATATATTTACACACAACAAATCACCCCAAAACTTAGTGGCATTAAAACACAATAAATGCTTATTATAGGGAGCAAAGGCCCCTGGCCCCCTAAAGGTTCAGTGAAAAATCACTGACATGAGGCAGATTAATTAATAGGAGAAAAGACGTATGAATTTATTTAACGTGTATAAATGAGAGACTTCAGATACAGGAGAAATTGTCCATTTTTATGCTTAGGTTCAACAAAGTACAGATAGATGTATAGAAATGTGATTGGACAAAAAGGGTATGACCTAATGCTAATAGACTGAGTGGGGAAACCCAGCAAGGCCTATCTAGCTTCTTCTTAGCCACCCTGAGCATGCATTCCTTCCTTCTAGATATGGAACAGGGCCCTTTCTGGAATGGGGGTCTTATGGCCTATAATCAAACAAGGTAGGTCAGAGAATTACTTTATGGCCAGTTTTTACATAGAATAATTTTAGGTTTTATTGCTAACTTTCGGCAAAGGGGGTTCTGCCTTTTATGACCTGTCTTGAGGAAGAGAATTGTAGTTTCTATGGCTAGCCTTGGGGAAGAATGGGATTGAGAGACAGGCGGATAGGAGGTCAGAGAAGAACTTTTGCTTCTGAGGCCTTCATTTTGGGGTAGTTTCTAAACCCCATCAATATCACATTATTTCTGTGAGTCCAGAATTCCAGAGCAGTTTCTCTTGATCTGAAGACCCGATTTCAAAGCTGCTGTCACACTTTAGATTTTTTATGGCAATGGATGAGAAAGGATGAGGCCAAGTGAATAAATGTTCAAAGAAAACAGAGAGCATGCAAGGAGCACTTACCCAATGAAACAATGTATTGTAGAAGTGCACACATTCAAAGTCAATACTAGACTATAATTGTTGTTTTCAACTTTCTCTCAAATTAGTGTAGTGATTTATTTTGTACTCTGAATTTAGCTGCTCAGTGATCTAGGAGAGAAAAGAGAGACACCTAACCTTCCTCTTTGGCTCTTCCACACGGAGATATTGTATAGATACTGTCTGTGCACACAGCAAGGGAAAGAACAGGATTTTTAAAATAAATATACCACATTAACCATACACCTACTAGTAATGGGAGATAAGATACCAGCTGCTATAGGAAAAAGAAATTGAAGCACAGATGTTATGAGAAACTTGAGGAATAAAAAAGACCTGAAAATGGCTGATTTGTTACACTGCCCCTGCCCCTGCAGTGGGCTTGTTCTGCTAGGTATTCTTCCTGGGACCTGGTATGCTTGAAATGACACAAACTTTCTTGTGAATAACCATCATGGACTTCAAAATAGAGCTGTCTTAGGACATTGTCTCTTAAGGTAAAATGCATTTCATGTGAAGCTTAGAGAATGTTTCAATGACATCACTAATTACGAAGAGACACATGAGAAAAGCCAAGGTCTTGGAAAAAAAGAAAAGAAAAGCCAAGGCCTTGTACCTTTTGAAAAATTATTCAAAACCCAAGCAGATACTGAAAAACCAAACAGATTGAAATTCTAGTTATCAGTGACAATTCATGAGAATTCTTATAGAAGTAGACAAACATCCCTTAAAACTAGTACTTAAAATCAGCATAAGACTATTGCCTGTGCCTGTAATCCTAGCATTCTGGGAGGCCGAGGCAGAAGGATTGCTCAAGGTCAGGAGTTTGAGACCAGCCTGAGCAAGAGCGAGACCCCATCTCTACTAAAAATAGAAAGAAATTAGCTGGACAACTAAAAACATGTAGAAAAAAAAATTAGCCAGGCCTGGTGGTGCATGCCTGTAGTCCCAGCTACTCGGGAGGCTGAGGTAGAGGGATTGCTTGAGCCCAGGAGTTTGAGGTTGCTGTGAGCTAGGCTGATGCCACAGCACTCTAGCCCCGGCAACAGAGCAAGACTCTGTCTCAAAAAAAAAAAAAAAAAAAGACTATTGCCTGCCATGGGTTTCCAATTCAGGGATACTGGAAACTCCAATATGGGAATGCATTCTCTGCAAACTATAATCTGAAAAGCAATGCTTATTTCTCCCTAGATATGAAAATTAGAAAGAGACCACTGCATAGCTGATTTTATAAAAAACAATTTAGAAAAAGAAGAGTAATTCTTTCATCATCTCATTGTGATCACCAGAGTTGAAATTGAAACTTTCACATCTAGGAGCCCACATACCCATAACTAAAGATAAATGTAAATGGCAGTGTCTCAGAATGTCCCAGTTCCACTAAACAAAGATATTTGAAGGAAAATATTTTACATTAGAAACCAAGGCCAGGGAAGATATTAATAGGGAAATGGTCTATACCTTCACTGAATTTTCAGATACAGTTATACAAATAATAGAGGCAAAGGCCAAGTCCCATGAAACATATGACTTAGAGAACTGGACTTAGAACAGAGTATGGTGTATAACACTGCCCAAGAAAATAGGCAATCTTAAGTAATTGAAATCATTTTTTCCCTGATTCTAACTAACTAAAATGATGATGCTTCTGTTTTTAAGCACATGTCCTCCAGAGCATACATACCAGAAAATGATAGCAAAGGACCTTCCAGCATTTCAGTGAAGACTACCACCCTTGACAAGATGAAGCATCTAAATCACATGCTCCTTAGCAATGAGACTGAGTGGCCAGATAGGATTACCAGAGAAAAGTAAGGTCTGAGTCAAGCCTCAATGACAAAAAGCTAGCCATGAGAGTATCCGGAGACTGTTCAGGAAAAGGGAACTGGTAAGTGTTAAAGCTCTGTAGTAGGAAAGAGCTTAGTTAGCATTTGAAGTATATAAAGAATGCCAGCATGGTTGCTACGTAGTAAACTTCCTTCCTACTCTATGTTTTCACTTGGAATTTTTACTGGAGGCCATGTGTATATGAATGTTTATTACAGCATGCTGGGTAGTAGCAAATTAAAAATGGAACAACGTAAGTAACCATCAATAGGGGCATGGTTTAAAATTAAGAAAAAAATCTGTATCATGAAAAAAAGCAGATCTATATGTTGATCAGGATACCCATAATGTATATGAGTGAACTTACAGAATACCGTTTATAGCAAAATCATATTTTTTTGCTTTACAAAACTACACGTTTATGTATTTACCTGATTGTGTACCAAATAAAGCCCTGAAATAAGACATATCAAAATGTTAAGAGAAGTTTGCACCAGAAAATCAATGTGAGAGGGATGACATTTTTTTGTAAAATTTCTGCATTGTTTAAATTTTTTCAAGGAGTCTTATTTCTGTAATATTTTAAAACACTAATTTGAAAAAGTTCCTCAAAGTTTCTGTTCATGAACCCAGAAATACTGCACTCATAACCTAAGGGAGCTGTGAGAAAAGTGAGTCTTTTATGGTAACCTAGGATTTATTTGAAGGGAAATGGATCCATCTTCAGTTAAGGCTTTCGTGCTCGAAGTTTGTGTAACGGATAATTACTCTCCATTATGGAGTCTTTTTAATAGTAATGCAAAGCTAGCCATAAATAAATCAAATAAATAAACAATAAAGCTATAGTAGCAAGCTGTTCATTTGCTTACGCTACAGATATATTTGAGGCAAACCGTTTCTGCTGCAACCTAATTTATAAGCTTTGATTTAGAAAATTTCTTAAATTTGAAATCAGTTGATCACATTTGAAACCACTGTTTCCTTGTAAAGAGTTTTCTACCATTTCAGTCACTCTTTAATTCAAATAATTTAATCCCTGTTAGAGTCTATACCCTAGTGAATAGGCAATAATAATACGTTTGCTTTTATTGTTCACTTACTATATTCCAGGCATTGTTCTAAGTAAGTCTTTTATATGATTCAGCAGCCAACAACCCAACAGCTCTATGAGGCAGGTAATAATATCACCTCCACTTTATAGAGATGAGGAAATTGAGACAAACAGATTAAGTTACCTGCCCACGATTGCACAATGAATCAGTCACTCAACTAGGATACAAATCTGGGCACTTCATGCCTTGACCTTAAAATTTTAACCCCTTTACTATTCTTTAGTAAGTTTACAGTGATTAACAAACCAAAGTCTCTCAGTGAATTTACAGCCTACTGGGGGATATGAGCAACAGTAATTTAAACTTTAGTCATAACAGATATTTATCCCAGTAGACCATAGAGTGCATGAGATTATAGACACTAAATGCTTAGAGTTCAGTACTTCACATCCACTATCTAGAACCATTTGGCACAATAAATGTTGAGAGGGAAGCACAGGGTACAGGCAAAGCCATTAAAAGGGTTGCTTAATCTAGATGGAGGTGAAGCAAGCCTTGCTGGAGTGAGACTTAGTTTGAGGCCTGAGGGTTAACTATTTTGGTAAAAAAAAAAAAAAAAAAAAAAATCAGATAATGTGGGAAAAAATAGCCTTGTGAAGTCCCCAAATATCCACATGTATGATTGTAGACTTGAGGTCTGGAAAATCAATTTTTAACAATTTAAGAAAATTGATTTTTTTTTTAACATTTCAACACTGTTTCCTGTCAAATAGAAAATTTGAATGGCTTTTAAACATTACATGAGGCTAATATTTCCAAACTTTTTTTTAAATAAACCAGTCACAAATGAATTGCACACAACTTGCATTTTATAAATTGATCACTAATTTTTCCAAAATAGCTTAAGTGTGAGGCATTAGAGCATAAAACGTTTACAAGAATATGACATTTGTTTAAGGAATTTTAAAATATCAGACTGTGGTACTGACTTACTTTATGAGCAATTTTGATGAAATAATATGGATAAATCACCTATCAGTACATTAAATAACTGCAGGAAATAAACTGAAGATAATTAGAAATACCTTAATCTAAACCAATGGAATGGTTCATTGTAGTGTACTTGATACCCATTGCTTTGTTTCCAATATTTTATGCAGGTAAGTTTAGTGTTTTGTTTTTTTTTAAGGTACAAATAGATCTTCATACCAAAATTCAGGTAGTTTAGGAAGGCTTTGTACCTAATGTTTCCCAACTTCCAAATGGAGCAAGTGGATTGGAATCTTAACATAATGCAAAGATGACACTTCCCAGTTTCTTTGCCCCTGCTGTGTTCCTCTTTTTCATAAAACTCAACCCACAAAACAGGACCCAACTCCACCAAAAAACCACCTCCCACTAACCAGGAAAGGACACGACACATTATTAAGGTGAAAATTAGCTGCTTTTATTTATTGTATTAGAAACAACTTTATGAAATGATTTGCATCTCTACATTTGGGAAATAGCTTTGAATAGCTGGAAAAATAGCTATTGCATGAAAAAACATATGCAAACTAGCTTCACTGCCTCCAGACTAGGTTCTTCTTACTGATCTTAGATGGCATCACTACAGCAACAGCAGCTTCTGACACATGGAGAAAAGTAGCAAAGTCCTACAGTGAAGCTGTGATTATTGAGGTTGAACTATTCATTCCACTAATCCTCTAACTTTCCTACAATCATTTTTCTGGAAATATAATCCTACTTCTTATAGGATGAACTAACAAAATGAGATTTTGCTTTAAACAAAATTAAAAACAAAGCAGATAATTCAACAGAACATCCAGCAGTAGAGGGAATGGGAACTACTGCAAGGCCTTAATATCTAGCCCAAATGATGAAGCAAGGTTTTTCTAACGGTGACTAGTCTAAAGACTGAAATAACTAAAAAAATTCTTCTTACTTCTCTAGGAGTGATTCTAGCTCTTCTTGCAAAGAGCTAAGCTGCTCCTTTTCTCGGTCTTCCTTTTGTTTGAGTTCATCCAGCACAGCCTGAAATCTGTTCTTGAGAGCCAGATTTTCCACTTTCATGATGAGATCCTCCTGTCGTTTTGCCCTGTCCTGGGTCTCTTGGAGCTTGCCTTTCATGTTATCAATTTGTTTCTGAATTCCCATAACCAGCTGATTGGTTCCTTCATTTCCTTGGTGCTGTTCATCTGATGTATTTAGCTTGTCTTGTAGCTGTCTCTCCAGATCTTCCTCAGTGTCGATGATGTTTATGTCTTCTTCATCTTGATGCTGTGTCTCATCTTCATCTTCACTGCTGCTGCTGAGGTCATTGAATATCTCCCGAAGCTCATCATGTTCTAATGAGTCATGGCCCTGCCTGTGACCAGACATTCCTGGAGAAGAGATATCAAGGCCTTGATTTTCTGTCTCCTTTGTTTCATCTTCAGCAATTATTTCCCACCGAGTACTGACAGCTTCAGCATCTGTACTCAGCAGCCGTTTCACTTCTTTTTCCACATCTGGAGATTCAATATACTTCTTCTTTGCTGTCTTCCGGAACCTTCTTTTTCTGACATTTTTTAGAGGCAGAGTAATTCCGTGGTTCCAGATAAACTTTTTCTCTTTGTCCTTATCCTTTTTCTTGCTTGCTTTGGGATCGGCACTAGCAACTGGCTCTTCCACAGGAGGATAGAGATCACCGTCAACTGTAGCTACAAGCATCTGGCTGACATCAGCCGTCTTGTAAAAGGTTTTTTTATCAATGGTTTTCAAGCTTTCCGTAACACAGGGCAGATCTACCAATTTGGCGGCCAGTGGGACCCGGTCCACTCTGACAATTCCATGACGTCCATCAGGGTGTAACTCAATTGTCAGTCTGTCCTTCAGGTTGACATGGCCAGACTGTACTGCCCTCCTCACAGTAGCGGCATATTCTGGAGGTAGGCGTAAGATAAACTGGCTCTCTAGCTCATGAGGAGCATCATCTTTGCTCTTACTCATCTTGATTTCTTTGTGACTCACTTCTCCTCTAATAAACACTTGTTGCACTAGAAAGTTCCTGCCACTGTGAGTTTAAAAAGACAGTTTGCTATGAATTGAAATCTCTGATTACAAGGCGTTCTAAGTAGAAGAGCAGTTAAGCGTCTATTTTTGTCTTAATTTTGAATTAAGCCTCAAGTCTTTTCTCTAAATATGCTGTTCTAAATATGCTGTGACTTAAGTACCAGTCTTTACTGACACAATGGCTTATTCAGAGTTAAGTTCACTAAATACAGTAGATGCAATGCCAAGTTCCAACCTCTAGGTGCCGCTGCCGGACAACGCCGAGAGAGCTAGCTAGCGAGCAGGAAAGCAAATGGCGGCTGCTGCGGAATGATTTTCGGCACAGAAAGTTAAGGTCCAGCAGACACTCCCAATCCACAAACTTTCCCGGAACAAAGTTATTCAAAAAGCGGGGCGCAGTGAGCTCTCTTCGCCTCGGGTACTTACAATCCAGTGACGATTATAAATGCAGCTTGCCGGGGCCGGAGAGAACGGAAGAGGCAGCCGCTCGGAGCAAAGCGGCCGGGAGCCGAACGTCTCCTTCTCGATTCCTTTGTTCTTCCTACCGCTCGGCAAAGTGATCCACTACCGATTACCAACGAAAGGACGCAGGACGCGCACCGCGAAACCTCGCCGAGACCCGCAGCTCTGAGCGCCAGACGCGGCAGCTCAGGAGCCTCTGTCCGGAGCTGCAGACGCGGCGGAGCAGCAAGCGCTGAGTCACCTCACGGGGCGGAAGGCGGCTGTGAGTGACAGCGCCGTCCGGGCGGAGGCTTGGGCCCCTCAGCGCGCGCAGGCGCAATCGCACGATTACCCTGCCCGTCGCGAGACTCGTCTTATCGCGAGAACTTGCCTTGCTGGGGTGAAAATGAAGATGTTTCCTGAGGTGCTATTGATTTGAAAATATTTATTGGTGACGGTTCCGAGAAAGGCATAGGTCCGCCCCGCGCTAAGCCAGCACTTTTACCAGATCGCCGTGGGGCCGGCTAGCTTCTGGGCTTCCGTATGATTACCGGAGATAAGGGAGTCCTTGCAGTAAGCGGCTTTGCTTCTGAAACATCTCGGATGCTCCCCAGGGTATATCCAATCTGGTGCCAATACAAGAATTTATAACTAACCATACAATGGATTTTACAGTACCCAAATCAATAGATTGAGGAGGACATGCCGCCCACTATATAATTCTAGGTCTATATTTTGTTAATTATGAAAGTAGTAGGGGAATGGTGCTTCTAAGTTTATTTCTATTTTGGAGGACCCCTAGGGAACAGGGAGAATTCCTCTTTTTAATGTGCTTAACGTAGGTGTAAATGTAAACAGAGAAGTAAATGTTCTTGTGGAAGCACAGATTCATTTTGGACAGAATTGTCCGATAGACTGATGGTCTGATTAAAGTAGAATATAAGTGAAGTATTTCCTGCCTCTCACATGCCAATAATTTTTTTAATTATTTTGAAATTATTTTTCACGCCACCTCTACTATTTTGCTGTTTTCTGCTTGTCTCTTCTATGGATAGTCAGGTATTCATCAACACATGTTTTTTAGTATTTTGACATAACTGTAACATTTTCTACTCATTTCTCTTTAATTCCATTTATTTTTCAGTGGATCTGTTTGGTAGAGCATCGTCATTTAAAATTGAAATTCTATATTCTGAAATATTAACAAGTGTTCCTACATCTAAGAGTACACTCTTCAAATGTAATTAACGTTTCCAAAATGTGCTTTATTTCTTTATGATTGAAAGCTCCATGATAGTGATCTTTTCTATCTTGTTCATCATGTCCCAGTCAATGCCTAGTACCAGAACATGAGAGATACACAAAAAATATTTGCTAATCGAATGAAACAATTGATCTATCTAGAAAAGACGTATAGTCTAAACCCTGTAATTCGTGAGAGAAAATACATTGTTTGTCACCTTAAAATGAGATAGAGCTGCTTTATATAGATTTCCTCTCTAGTCAAGGACAGTACCAGTTGTTACGAAGTGGGGAAGTTTACTAATAGTGTGTGTGAGTGTGGTTTAGGTACACTGTGATACTGTATCATGGGAGGAAATTAAATGGCCTGACACCAGTTTGGTTTTTTTATGTTAATTTTAAAAGAGAATTTATGCCCTTCCAGATAACTGCATATTATTTCTCTTTGTTTACAATATGTTGAAGAATGCTGATTTATCTATAATTTCTAGGATGATCTATTTCCTTTTTCAAAGATAAAATTTTTTCATTTGTCCTTTAATTATACATGTTTTTACTTATTTTATAAATATGAAAATGTAATATATTAAGCTCTGCATAGTGCTTCATTTAACCATGTAAAATGTGAGATCATGCTTATACATGAAAATAATCCAAATGTTACTTGGTATTTTAATTCCATATGAGTTTTATGATGCTCAAATATCCTTGCCACAGAAGGTAACTTGAGATAAATTCTGTGCAATTCTGATTTGCCAACATAATGATATATTTTAGTTAGTAAACCTTTAAATGGACGATTGTCAGACATAATTAAAAGGATTGACTAAAGTTTTCCTAAAGTATCTGCCTCCTTCAGGCTTGAAGCGTGTTATCTGCTTTTGAGTTTAACACATTTTCTAAATGCGATTTTGGGGGAGAAGATTATATTGACCCTAAAACTAAAGGCTGTGCCACACTGCATCATCTTAATGTCTGGTGATAAATCCAGTTTTTTTTTTAATCCATTAGACATACAGAAAAACTCTAAATTGATGAAAGAATTACACTCTTGTGGTTGTTCCATGGAATAACTGTGGCACCAGTGAACCAAAGATTTGGGGAGAGCAATAAATTTCCCAGTGTGGCAACAAGTCCTCCAAAGGCTTTCTACCTATGGTTAAGCAGTATGACAATCAATCTACTACTAATCCTATGTGTTTGAAAATTCCCTTTAACACGCTTTCAAGTTCCTTAAAGAGCTGCTTATACTTTGGAGGTTAAAAGAAATTATGGGTGATGGGAGAAGTCATGCTTATATTTTGTAGGTAGAAAATTATAGGGGTGAGGAAGTGGCAAATATCCAAAAAAGCAAGCTTTTACGGTTTTTTTCTTTTTTTTTTTTTTTGAGACAGAGTCTCACTCTGTTGCCCGGGCTAGAGTGCCGTGGCATCATCATATCTCACAGCAACCTCAAACTCCTGGGCTCAAGCGATCCTCCTGCCTCAGCCTCCCGAGTAGCTAGGACTACAGGCATGCACCACCATGCCTGGCTAAGTTTTTATGTATATATTTTTAGTTGTCCAGCTAATTTTTCTTTTTTTTTTTTTTAATAGAGACAGGGTCTCACTCTTGCTCAGGATGGTCTCAAACTCCTAAGCTCAAACAATCTGCCTGCCTCGGCCTCCCAGAGTGCTAGGATTACAGGCGTGAGCCACCATGCCGGCCGAAAAGCAAGCTTGTATACTACTGTATCAACATGTATTTTAAAGGCAAAAAGTAAGTTAACTAAAAATACATAGCAGTTCCTGTATCAAGTGGGGTGCTTTCTGTATGAAAAAAATCAAAATCTAACTTACACTGGTTTAAACAGTAAGAAAATCTATTATTTCAAAAACTAGGTAGTCTAGAGCAGCTTTGTCCAATAGTAATATAACGTGGACCACAGACTCAAGCCACAGATGTGATTTTAAATTATCTAGTAGCCACATTAAAATGGCAGAAAGAAACAAGTGAAATTAGTTTCAATAACTTTATTTAGTCCAATATACCTAAAATATAATTGCAATATATAATCAATGTAAAAAATATTAATAATACATTTTACATTCTTATTTTGTATTAAATCTTCAAAATCTACTGTGTGTTTTACATTTAACAGCACATCTTAATTTGGACTAGCCACATTTCAAGTGTCAGTGGCCACATGCTGTGTTGAACAGTGTAGATCTAGAAGTATAACTGCCTCTAGGCATGATGCCATCGTGGCCTAGCACAAATTGTTTTTATCTTCCTAATTTTGAAGAAGGAACACTTTTTTATACTTTTTCTATTATTCTTTCAGCTCTATTTTCCCCTCCTTGTAAACTTCCAAAGGCTGTGGTCACAGGATACCAGCCAGCAGTAACTGGACAACTTCCTTTCTTGTCTATGACAAGAGAGTGGCTTTCCCCCCAAGCAGTCTGTCTTTCAATCCAGCTGGATCGATTGGGCCATGTACCTATTCTGGCTCAGTAATACTCACCAGTGAAATACCCTAAGCCTGTATTTCTTAAAACAGTTGGGAAGAGGTGATGTTTGGTAATGTCTGGAGACATTTTTGGTTGTCACAACTGTGAGGGTGGGGTCTACTGGTATCTAGTGCATAGAGGCCAGGGATACTGCTAAACATCCTGCAAGGCACAGAACAGCTCCCCACACCTGAGAATTACCTGATTCAAAATAGTACCAAGATTGAGAAACCCTGCCCTAAGCTTATTATTTTAAGCCTATATTCCTAACTAAGCGCTCTCAAGAGGATGAGATTACCATTATTGTATTACCAAATTTACACTGAGAATTTTTTTATAATGTAAAGTTCTTTTTGCAATGGATAATTTCTTGAGTAGCCATTTTAAAAGTAAAATTTAGATTTATCAGATCCTACTACAGCTATGAATAGGTTCTGCTTCCCTATAGGTACATGGAGGGTGGACACTTTAAGTAAAAAGAAGTGTTAGAGGAGAGGAAAGGGTATGGACAACTGATAGTATCCATGAAAGGGCTGATTATTTTTGGAATTATAAAAGTATGTATGTATTGAAATAGTGTGGATGGGCATCAAATATAAATTCTTTTTATCAGTAATTGTATAATGTAATTACTCTTGATTTTACATTTTTATCAGTATTTTCTACCTTTTTATAGTGAAAATTTCTTAAATTTACAGTAAGAATTTTTTTATAATGTAAAATTCTTTTTACAATGGATAATTTCTCGAGTAGCCATTTTTAAAGTAAAATTCATTTCAATAGTTTATCATCTTGAAAATGTCAAGAGGGAAAATTCTGTATTTTATTTTAAGTCAAATTTTAATAAATTAAAACATTTGATTTAAATTATGTGGAAAGAACATTTTATTAATATTTTGTCAAAAAGAAATAATGATTTGCACCCTTCATACTAAAGCAGCTGGTATTCGAAAATAAGTATCATAGATAAAGCGAATACAGTGTCTTGTGAGGACATTCAAAAATAACATGGGATAGATATACTGGGCCTCTGGGTACCGCTGTCGGCCAGTCCGTGGCTGGAGTAAAGCAAAGCAACCCACTGGTGATTCTGATGCAGCGATCCCCGAAGGCTTTTGGGAAACACATCAAGAGGACTCTGTACGCCCTCTCTTCCACAGTCTGTTCGAGATATCTTGATCAGAAAGTCAGGATGTTTAATGACCCCGAGTGAGGCGCTGCCTTTTTTCTTTCCAGCATACCTTTGTAAGCTGGAAGCAGGGAGCAACTATAGCAAGGGGTGTTCGGATGGGCAGCAGCAGGAAGAATATAAAGGAAGAATTCCCCCACAATGAAGGTGTAGGAAATGTTATTTCCCTTCCTAATGTCTTTGTTCTGCCTAGAGAACAACATAGCAGATGTGCTATGAGATTCTGGAAGAGAAGGCCAAGAGTTTAAAGGTGGGGCATCTTGCCTAAGAACTGCTTCTCGGTGACCAGTGCTGAGAAGCCATTCTTTACTACCAGCAAAGAAAGCAGAGATGAACTTGAGAATGACAGGATAGATATAGCAAATATGCCAAAGGAAGATGCTAGGCTTCTTGAATTTGAAACCACTAAACATCATATGAATGTTTTTCATATAAACATATTCATCCTGGATATAAGTAACATAATGGCTTTTAGTACACATTTTGTTTTGGAAATTCTGGAAAACATCTTAATAGGAGGAAACTTTACTCTCACATCTGCATATTTGGACACTGGCAGTAACTCTCTACAAGTTTATCAGATTAGTTTCAATAATCATCTCCCCTTCCCCCAGAAGTAAAGGAGAGCACTAGAGCAGTAAATACTCTCAATTTCTGTTGAAGAAACCTCACCCCCAGCACCGTGGTGCACAACTGTAGTCCCAGTTACTCTGGAGGCTGAGGGAGGCTAAGGCAGGAGGATCGCTTAAGACCAGGAGTCGGAGGCTGCAGTGAACTATAATCATGCCACTGCACTCAAGCGTGGGGGACAGAGTGAGACCCAGTCTGTTGTCAAAAAGGAAGAAAGAAAACTCTTAACGAGGAGCAGAGCTACCACTACTGAGTGGTGGTAAGTGGGCAGAACAGCTCAGGGCAAAATATAGGCCTTGGGTGTCAATGCCAGTCTTTGGATATTGAGTCATAGCATGTACAACAGAGTTAGCTTTCAGAGCACCTGCTCTCCACCTCCTCCTCTGCATTCTTCAGGTTGCCTAGATAATATCGATAAGGCAGAGTTCTATACTTTCCACACAATCTCACAGGGCATATAGAATACATCTCCTGTCCAATGACAGAAATACTTGATTTTGAAGAGTGACAACTACAGCATGGACTAGAAGAAAAGAGTCAAAGCAGTTTGAGAGCCCTTTTCAGAGTCCTGGTTGAAATGGAGGTTTCTTTCAGCTGAGTGTCCAATCCTATTCTAGGTAAGAAGTGTGGTTGCAATAATCAAAACAACAAGACTGAGATACCTGCTTAAATAGAGAGGCAAAAACAGAGAAGAATGGTCACACTGGAAAACAGTTAACCTCCAAGAATTACTATGTAATTTTTGTCAGCTACTGACACATGGAATCTTAAACTGGGAGCAGACCGTAAAGTACAATGCCACCATCAGAGCCACCAACAAAGATGAGCTGTCCCTCTCCTCCAGAACAAGCATCACCCTACGTATCATCTGCATCAACAAAAATGCTCCCATTCTGCAACAAGCATCTTATTTGTTCCAGGCAACAGGGAACACCCACCCAGCATTTCCAATGCGCATTTTAGCACTTCCCACCTGGACTTAGAGTCCCACATGCCTCCTATTTCTTCCTGACCAGCCACCTGGCACCATGGTACTGTCATCTTATGTGTTAGCGAGCACAGAATGCAATGGTGTTCATGCAAACTGCCTTTGAGCTGATTCTGCAGGCTGGTGACCAGGGTTGAACTGGCTCAGTGTCATCCTGAGCCTGCCAGTGATAGCAGACAACCACTAAGAAAACACAAGAGAACACTATGCTGGGAGCTTCAGCCAGGCACAGCCCGCTTTGATCCTGCGTCACACACAATGCAACCTAGATACTTGGTTACCAAAGCAGATGTCAACTGCGGCACAAAGCCTGACTGTCCTATGTGTCTCAGGCCAGCTAACCCGGCTCTTCAACCCAGAGATACTCACGACATAGGTGACTGCGCCGCCACTGCAGATAACAGAGATACAGCCTTCCATGGTTTGCTGGCTGCCATGGGCAATGGCGAGTTATCATGCTGCCTTTAGTGTCTGCCCACAGTTTGCAGGCATTGCTACTGGACCTCAGCAATCACCTAGCACCTGCCACCAGGCAGGCCAAGCTGCAGTTCGACCTGGTGGTGGCCTTGGCCCTGTTCTCCATGCTGTTTCTCCTCCAAGTGGCTATGGTCATCGCCCTGAGCCTGCAACACTCCTCTAGCCCCATCACTTGGGGTTGCTTTGAGCCTGGTCTCTGGTCCAAGCCTGGACTAGGAGTTGCCCTTGACTTGAAGGAGATTTGCCTTGTTTCTACAATCTAAGTGTGGCTTCAGATATTACAAAATCTTAGTTTCTTCAAATTAACTCAAGAAACATCTTCCAACTGGATAGTCTCTGTAGTGCCAGCAATGAAGCCTTAAATGTTATACTGGATTCAAATGTATTCATGTGAGTTTTAACATTTTTATTTCATACATATTATCCTTTTATAAATCACCCCTGCTTGTTTGTTGTTGAGGGTATTTACTTACTATAATAGTTTTATGTATATATTAATTTGCCTCATTAGCTCACAATTCCTTTGGAGAAAAGTTTGTGCCTATTAATGTATATTCTAAAAAGTTATGTTTCATTTAAAGAGTCCCTTCCTTGCACTATTGAAGGAGATTTATTATATCTTTAAATTTCTATCCTTGGGCTCCATATGCTTGTCTTTGAGAAACTGAGAAACTGTAGATTTAGTTATATAATAACAAAAATTCTATTTATAAGAACTATTATTTTTTTTCATTTTTAAAATTTTTTTTAGACAGGGTTTCCTTCTGTTGCTGGTACTCAAGTACAGTAGCATCATCATAGCTCATTGCAACCTCAAATTCCTGGGCTCAAGTGATCCTCCCCACCTTGGCCTCCCAATGTGCTAGGATTACAGGCATGAGCCACCACACATGGCCTCAAGAACTCTTCTTGTGACCTTTGATTATTTTCTTTCTTTCCTCATTTTCTGAAGTTTTCTCAATCACAGTGTCCATGGGTTGTCTGCCAGTATTTGGCTTAGTTTATTCCTGAAAATATCAAACTCTGGAACGTGGATAACATATAATACTTCTTTAACTTCATGGTAAAGATAAATAAATTCCTTTAAGCCTGAGACATTTTAGTTAGTAATCTTTTACTCATACTGCAATGATTAAAGAAGGAAGGCAACATCCTCATCTTCCCACTTGAAAAATACTACTATTTAAGCAAACCAGCTTCTCTTGGGGAAATATTCAGTGTGATTGTAGAAGAACACACATATATTATCCTAATATAATAGCCTGCCTAAAAATAAGGATGGGGCAGTGTTTCTTTTCAGTTACGAAGAATAATATCAAAGCCTTTCTCTTTCTTAAAGTTGAAGTCTAAATTATATAATCATGTGACTTTTCCCAATGGAACTCTAAGAGCCCAATGTTATTTTATTCAAAATATATTTATTACCTTTGGATAAATTTTAATACTTTAAAAAACCCACATAATACATAGATACTTTAGAAAAAGAGGAAAAATAAAGACAAAGTTAAACCATGTCCTTCAGAATGCCGAGGTTTCTGAGATATTCAAAGTATAGTGGGAAAAAATGGGATGGTCCAGTTTTTAAAAGTCTAGCTTGTATTCTAAAAGTTTATTTTTTTTCTCCATTTTTTTTCATTCTCCAGTCAAAGGGCAGCTGCTCTGTCTGTGTGCTTGGGAAATTATCAAGTGGCCAAGATATACTACAGAAAAAGTAGAGGGATGATTTCTGTCCTCTTTGTGATGTTAGAGAGCCTTTTACTGTTATTCCCTGAATAGCAAACAGGGAAAGCAGATAGTTTGGGATTATTGGTATTCTCCCATATATTGCAATTTAGCAACATTTAGACAAGTTTAATTAAATGAAAAGAGTAGTTTCCCTTTTCATACATATATTATAGAATAGCTATTTCCTTGACAATAAACTAAGACTTAAAAAAACGTGTATCAGGTTAAGAGAAGAGAAAATTTAAGTATTAATGTATTCTAGGACTGCAGTAACTGGTTAAGACTCTGGGCGCCGCTGTTCACCAATCTGGGCGATACAGGCAGTACGCGCACGGAGGGGGGGGAAAAAAACACTTGTGTCTCTTAGAACCTCGATCATCGCCAGGCTGAAAACTGAGTCTGCCCAAAACCCTGCTTCTGGACGACTCTTCTCCCAAAATTCTCCCGAAAATTTAGGCTCAGAAAAGCAGAGAAACCATACCCTTGGTACTGGACTAGGAGAAAACTACGAAGCGAGACAGCAATGAAGATTCAGGCGAAGTTGACCTGCTGCAGCAGGCTGATGCTGCTGTGCCTTTTTCTGGAGCTGCTATTGGAAGCCAAGGCTGAGAATATCCGCTACTCAGTGCCAGAAGAGACGGACAGAGGTTCTTTCGTGGGCAACATCGCCAAGGACCTGGGGCTACAATCCCAGGAGCTGGCAGATCGCGGAGTCCGCATTGTCTCTAGAGGTAAGATGCAGCTTTTCGCTCTGAACCCGAGAAGTGGTAGCTTGGTCACCGCAGGCAGGATAGACCGGGAGGAGCTCTGTGCTCAGAGAACGCCATGTCTTGTAAGTTTTAACATCCTTGTTGAGGATAAAATGAAGCTTTTCCCTGTCGAAGTGGAAATAATTGATATTAATGACAACACTCCCCAATTTCAGTTAGAGGAACTGGAATTTAAAATGAATGAAATAACCACTCCAGGCACCAGGATCCCTCTGCCTTTTGGGCAAGACCTGGATGTGGGTATGAACTCACTCCAGAGCTACCAACTCAGCTCCAACCCCCATTTCTCCCTGGATGTGCAACAGGGAGCTGATGGGCCCCAACACCCAGAGATGGTGCTGCAGAGTCCCCTAGACAGAGAAGAAGAAGCTGTCCACCACCTCCTCCTCACAGCCTCTGATGGAGGCAACCCAGTCCGTTCAGGGACCCTCCGAATTTGTGTTCAGGTAGTGGATGTGAATGACAACCCTCCAGCATTTACTCAGGCACAATACCCCATTAATGTCCCGGAAAATGTACCGCTGGGCACTCGGCTGCTCATGGTAAATGCCACCGACCCAGATGAGGGAGCCAATGGGGAAGTAACATACTCTTTTCACAATATAGACCACAGAGTGGCCCAAATATTTCATTTAGATTCTTATACAGGAGAAATATCAAATAAAGAACCACTAGATTTCGAAGAATACAAATTTTATTCAATGGAAGTTCAAGCTCAGGATGGTGCTGGGCTCATGGCCAGAGCTAAGGTACTGGTCAAAGTTTTGGACATAAATGATAATGCCCCAGAAGTGACCATCACTTCTGTCACCACTGCAGTTCCAGAAAACTTTCCTCCTGGGTCCATAATTGCTGTTATCAGCGTACAGGATGAAGACTCTGGAGACAACGGCCATACCACGTGTTTCATTCCCGGAAATCTACCCTTTAAATTGGAAAAGTTAGTTGATAATTATTACCGTTTAGTGACTGAAAGAACACTGGACAGAGAACTTACCTCTGCATACAACATCACTGTAACAGCAACAGATCAGGGAACTCCAACCCTGTCTACCAAAACTCACATTTCCCTGGTAGTGACAGATATAAATGACAACCCCCCGACCTTCCATCAGGACTCCTATTCTGCCTACATTCCTGAAAATAACCCCAGAGGTGCCTCCATCTTTTCCGTGGGGGCCCACGACCGGGACAGCAATGAGAATGCACAAGTCACTTACTCCCTGGCAGAGGACACCATTCAGGGGGTGCCCCTGTCCTCCTACCTCTCTATCAACTCGGACACTGGGGACTTGTACGCACTACGATCCTTTGACTATGAGCAGTTCCGGGACTTGCAGTTGAGAGTCACCGCACGTGACAACGGGAATCCTCCACTCAGCAGCAACGTGTCGCTGAGCCTGTTCGTGCTGGACCAGAACGACAACGCTCCAGAAATCCTGTATCCTGCCCTCCCCACCGATGGTTCCACTGGCGTGGAGCTGGCACCCCGCTCTGCAGAGCCCGGCTACCTGGTGACCAAGGTAGTGGCGGTGGACAGAGACTCAGGCCAGAATGCCTGGCTGTCCTACCGCCTGCTCAAGGCCAGTGAGCCAGGGCTCTTCTCAGTGGGGCTGCACACAGGTGAGGTGCGCACAGCGCGGGCCCTGCTGGACAGAGACGCGCTCAAGCAGAGCCTCGTGGTGGCCGTCCAAGATCACGGCAAGCCTCCTCTCTCAGCTACCGTTACACTCACCGTGGCTGTCGCTGACAGTATCCCTGAAGTCCTGGCTGACCTGGGCAGCATCAAGACTGCTGCCGATCCCTATGATTCAGGGCTCACACTGTACCTGGTGGTGGCAGTGGCCGCCGTCTCCTGTGTCTTCCTCGCTTTCATCATCATGCTGCTGGCTCTCAGGCTGCGGCGCTGGCACAAATCACGCCTGCTTCAGGCTGCAGGAGGTGGATTGGCAGGCGTGCCTGCCTCGCACTTTGTGGGCGTGGATGGGGTTCGGGCTCTCTTGCAGACCTATTCCCACGAGGTCTCCCTCACAGCTGACTCGCGGAAGAGTCATCTGATCTTCCCCCAGCCCAAATATGCGGACACGCTCATCAGCCAGGAAAGCTGCGAGAAAAAGGATTTTCTATCAGCACCCCAGTCTTTACTTGAAGACAAACAGGAAACATTTTCTCAGGTAAACTTTTGTAGAGAATTTATAAGCTATCTAGATAAAAATAATTTGATTTTACTTAGGTGCTTTCACTCTTTACTACAAACAGTTCTTCTAACCCATATATCCTTGTAGATTTCTATTACATGTTCTGGAAAATCAAGATTAAGTGGGTCTACACGTTTGTATCCAGGTATATTTATAGTGTTCTTACACTGAAAAGGAGACTGTGATCATAGTGTAAGTGGTTGGGTTGAGGAGTATGTGTGAGGTGCTCGCTCTGTTTTTGGAAAAAGCACTGCATTAGAAACAAGACAATCTAGCTTCTAACATTTTCTTGTTTGCTTCTGACCAAATTGTTTCATTGTTTTGAGTTTACCATCATCTTATCTGAAAGAAATAGGATTTCATTAGAAAGGGCCCACCAATATTTATATGACTAATAATATTTTAAAATTTTCTTAAGTTATATATACCTGCTAATTTAACCCTGAATTTAATGTGGATGTCATTTGTCAGTATGCTATTTTATTTGGGGACATTTGAAGAGTTTAGGGTTGTCTAAAGTAGTATTTTTAGTTGTGTTAATATAAAATTATATAGATATATATAAGCTGAAATTTTAAATTATTATTGAATATCTTAGTCCTTTGTTTAGTCTCTTATTATGAGACATTTTGTGCATGCTGAAAAATGCATCTGCTTAGGTGATTTATGAAATGAAATAACAAAATGAACAACAGAAAATTTACCATGCAACTTGAGAAATAGTGTTGAAGCCTTCTGACTTACATTAATGCATTATACTTGAAATGAAACCAACTAACGAAAAACAAATATATATTTCATTTTAATGTGTGTTAACTCTTCGCAAAAAGAAATGCATAGTAGGGGAGTAAGTTCATGCTTTGCCATATTTAATCTGCTCCCATAAAGTACAGAGATACATAAAACATAAAAAGAGGAAAGAAAAAGCATAATAAGTCACAAATAGAAGATAAATATCTAAATGACTAGAAATGGAATGGAAAGTGGTGAGCCAGTCTAAAGCCATGCTAGTTCTAGTCTTGCACTTAGAAACAAGAATTGAAGGTCAGGAAATTGGATCCAATATGTAACAGGGAAAAAAGTGCCTCAGGTTAGATAAGGGACCTACAGCAGGGTTATAGCCTGAAACCAGAATAAGCAATGAGGCCTTTCAGCTAGTTAACAAAGGAAACATTACATAAAAATACTGCCTGCAAATACCTGTGGTTATACTTTTTTGCAAGCTACAGACCAAGAAAGAGAGATAGCCACACATGCTGGCTACAGCCAATGAACACTAAGTCTCTCAAATGTCAGCTGTGATATCCAGAATATCACTGCTGCACACCATTAAAATACTATTAAAAGACCTAGTTATGGCCTGTGACCTGGGATCAGATAAAAACAATTTCAAAACCATTAGAGATGAACACTTAACCCATGAAGGAAGGAGAAAAGGAGACAAAGTGGGAAAGAAAAAACAAATTTAAATAAAAAGCTCTTCTACTTGTAGTTAATGTACAAACCAAAATTTCAAAACACATTGTCTTCTGGAATTTGTTATTGCTAATGAGAAATTTTTTTGCCAACAAATTGTCATTATTTTTAAACGTAATCTCTGTTTTCTCTCTGATAACTTTTTAAGATTTTCTCTCATTCTTGCTGTGTGTCTGTTGGATTTTTATTTTTATTTTTATTTTCTGCTTGGTACTGAGTATACTCTCAACTTTAGTAACTTTAGTTATTTCAATTCTGGATTTTCTTAGCTCTTATAATTTAAAATTTTTGTGTGTATATTCAAATGAGTTACATTTACCTATTAAAAGACAGAGATTACCAAATTGGTTGATTTTTTAGAATCCATATTCTGCTGATAAGGCATATGCTTAAAATAAAATTACACTGAAATATTGAAACTAAAGATAAATATGTACACACACACAAAAGAAAGCAATTGTTCAACATTAATATAACAACAAAGTAGTATTTAAGGCAACAAATACTAATTGTGATTTTTAAAAATGAACCGATCATAATTATGAAAAGAACAGATGATCAAAAGGGTATAGAAATTATGAGCTGTATCACCTAAAATTATAGCTATGAAAATAATGCCAGGAGGTGTTAACATAATTCCATAAGAAATAATGGACCCCACAGGCAGAAAATTGGTAAGCATAAAGATTTGTGCCTGACAAAGACAAAATGATCAAGGGCAAAAAATAAATAAATGAAAGAAGAAGATTTGAATAATAGAATCTATAAGCTCAATCTCATAGATCTGTACAGAATCCTATACACAACAAATATGGAATAACCACTCTTTACATAAGCATATGGAAAGTCCGCAACAGTTTATTACCTGGTCATCACAAAAAAGGACTCAGCAAATTTCGGATTACCAATAATATACAATGCCTTATAACATGTACTTAAATCACAAAGCAAACATTTAAAAATAGTAAAAGGAAACACAAAAAGTTTGGCTATTTAAATTGACAGCCGCAGATAACTCTTAGATTTAAGAAATCATAATGACAATGAAAACTTTTCAGAAATGAAGAAAAATTTAAATATTAATGATTAGAAATTGTGAGATGCAGCTAAAATAGTATTTAGGAGTAAATTTGTAAACAAATGCAATGCATTTTTAAAAACAAACAACATGACTTAAAATAAATGAATTTAGCTTGCCACTCAAGAAATAAGGCAAAAAATATTATATCAGTATAAACTTAAAGAAAATAATAGAAAAAATAACAAAGAGTATAAATTTTTGAAATGCAACCTAGGAAGAATTCTAATGATGAAACAATAGAAGCAGACAACAAATGCCATACTAAAACCAGTGAAGGAAAAATGAAAATTCTGTCAAGTCCAATGTTGGGACTAATATAGGCTAGGTGAATGCCATAACTCAAATTCTATTTAAAGATCCTAAAAGAAAACCCAAAATTCTGATCAAAGACAAAGACCTGGAAAAGGGAAAACAGAAGGAAAAGCAAGAAAGACTGTGAAAAAATAAAACAGCTTGGTACGAGGCAAGAATCAAGAGTGGGAAATAATATATGGGGTAAAGCCAGATATTGTGAAAACAAAGAAACAGAGACCGATCTTCAGAAAATTGAAATGAGGGGTGTTGAGCAGTTACTTAAGGAGACTCAAAAGCATCAAAACAATGTTGAAGAAAAGGATTTTTAAAACAAACTAGGGGCTCTACTTGAAAATATGTTGAGTTGATATCAAGTCTTTCCAATAAATTTTTCGTCAGTGTTCTCAGAGGAGTTAATGAAGAAAAGTTCAGCAGGAAAGGAGTCAAAAGGCAACCAGACAAAAGTGACACAAGAAATGGGCAATCCCACTTACAAATATTGATTCAAAATATTAATTAAGGTATTATCAAATCCTATCCACTACATATTTAAAAGACAATGTTTGTAATTTATGACTAAATAGCTTTTATTTCAGTGATGCAAGGATTTTTCAATACTATAAGAAAATCGAATAATGTAAATTCCACGTTAAGAGGTTAAAGATTTAAAAACCATATGCTCATTTCAATAAAGGCATAGTAAAGCTCTTGAGAACGTTCAGCACATGATAAAAACTTTTTAGCAAACTAAGAATTGGAGGAAATTTCTTTAACTTGATAAAGAGTATCTATTATAAACATATACAATTACCCAAAACAATCTACAGATTAAATGCAATTCCTATCAAAATCCTAGTGATTGGAGTTTTTGCATAAGTAGAAAAATCCATCCTAAAATTCATATGGAACCTGAAGGGACCCTGAATAGCCAAAACAATCTTGAAAAGAAAGAACAAAGTCGGAGGTCTCACACTTCCTGATTTCAAAACTTACTACAAAGGTACAATAATCGAAAATGTGGTACTGGCATAAAGACAGACATATAGACCAGTGGAATAGAATAGAGAACCCAGAATAAACTTTCACATATGTGGTAAAATGACTTTTGACAAGGATGTCAAGATCATTCAATGGGGAAAGGACAGTCTTTTCAACAAATGCTGTTGGGAAAACTGGATATCCACATGCAAAAAAGTGAAGTTGGACTCTTACCTTACACCATAAACAAAAATTAATTCAAAATGAATGAAAGACTGAAACATAAGAGCTAAAACTATAAAGTTCTCAGAATAAAACAGGAGGAAAGCTTCATAACATTGGATTTGGTAATGCTTTCTTGGAAATGACACCAAAAGTACAGGCAACAAAAGAAAATATTGATAAATTGAACTTAATCAAAATTAAAAACATCATACATCAAAGGACAACATCAATAGAGTGAAAAGGCAGCCAGCAGAATGGGAGAAAATCTTTCTAAGTCATGTATCTGATAAGAATTGATATCCAGAATATTTAAAGAACTCCTACAACTCAACAACAACAAATAAAACCAAACAGCTGGATGTTAAAATGGACAAAGGACTTATATAGACATTTCCCCAAAATATGATGTACAAATTGCCCAATAAGCACATGAAAAGATACTCAAAATCATTAGTCATTAGGGAAATGCAAATCAAAACCATAATGAGATACCACTTCACACCCAATAAGATTGCCATTATTAAAAACAGAAGAAAGAAAAGAAATGTTGCCAAGGATATGGTAAGACCAGAAGAAATAAAACAGCTAATACCAACCTAGATTGAAGACTATTGAACAAATGAAACCATGTTGTTTTAAGAGCTGAAAGTTGGGAATGGTTTATTATATAGCAAAGATAACTAAAGCAATATGCATACAATTTGACCCAGCAATTCCATTGTTGGTTAGCATCCTAGGCCTAGAGAAATGTGTACATAAAAAGACACATGCAGTAAGGTTCATTGCCTTGATGTGTGCAATTTTTTTAAAAAAAAGGAAGAAAGAGAGGGAAAAGGGGAGGGGAGAGGGAAGATGGAAAGCAAAAGAAAAAAGATAGCAATCTAATATCTTCATACAGATATATGAGAAATAAATTTTGGCATTTTCACATTATGGAATATTATATAGCAGTTAAAATGAACATTATCAACATAAAATAAATCTCAAAAATGTAGTGTTGAGGAAAAAGTGCATTGCAGAATAAATATAGCATGCTACTATTTATACGAATTTCAAATAATCAGAAAAGTTATAGATATATGTTTATACAATTAAAAATAAAAACATGCATGGGGATGATAAATGCTATATTCTGGATGGTGATTACCTCTAGGGAGGGAAGAAGAGACCTGTTATTAAGGAAGGGTACCAGAAGGATTTTTCCTCTTTCTATAGGTTTGTTTTTAAAAATTGATCTCCATCAACCATGGTAACAATTGTTTCAGGCAAGAGTTATTGATGGTGAAAGCTTTTTTAGAATTAGGGTATTCATATAGACCCAAAGTATATCCCTAGAAGATACTTACTAATTACAAAGGTAAAATCAGTAATTTTACAACAGAGAATCCTGGAAGTTGCCACCTTAACCAAGTAATCAAAGTTAATATTAGCAGTAGTGGGACAAAGATATCATGTGTCTCCTGATAAGATGCACTGAGAAGGATACAACATTTCTGTAGTGTTGTTGCCAAAAACCCCATAATCTAAATCTAATCATTAAGAAAAATCAGACAAACTCTAATGAGGGAAATTCTACAAAATAGCTGGCCAGTACTCATCAAAGGTGTAAAGCCATGAAATGTAAAGAAAGGCTGATGAACTGTATCAGATTAAATGCAACTGAGATATAATTAAATGCAATGGATGATCCTAAATTGGATCCTAGACCAGAAAATTTTTTTCTTTTGCCATGAAAAGATATTATTGTGATGACTGGCAAAATTTAACTAAGATCCATAGATTAGATAAGAGAACTATATCAATGCCAATTCAATGATTTTTATTGTATTTTGGTAATGAGAGAACAGTCTTGATTTTTAAAAATATACACTGAAGTATTTAGAAGTAAAAGAGCATTGTGTTTGCAATTTACTCTGAAATTAGAGAGAGAACAATCATGAAACCAAAATGTTCACATTTGGGGTAATATGGATGATGGGTGAAGAGTATATGGGAATTTTTTGTACAGTTTTTGCAACTTTTCTGTAAGTCTGAAATTATTCCAAATTAAAAGTTTAAAAATTGATCCCACTTAAAAATGGTGAGATGTTAAGATCTGATAAAGTCAAATGGTATATACACAGACTTTGATTATATTATTTTCTATACTTGTATGTATATATGAAATATTTCAAAATTTATTTTTGAAATATATTATGCATAAGTACATAAAAATGAAACAGTAAGAAGACATCACCGTATTGTATTTTAAAACCTTAGAAAATTCTAAATATCAGAAAAAGGAATTGGCAACCTCAAACAACTTTGAGTGACTGATTACTAATGTGGTGAAAACCCGCTTTCTGTTCTAGCTTTATCTAATAGACCCATCTTCAGTTTGTGTAATGTTCCATGGTTCCTCTTACCTTCAAGCATCTGTCGTGAGGTTCTATAAACACTACTCCAGCCTCTTTCTTGATCCAATCCTACCTTTTAGGACTCAGCTTCAATCATGTCCTTGAAAAGACTTTCCTGATCCCCAAGTCTAGACTGGGTAACCTTCCTATATAGTCCCTCATCGCCCAGTATTTCCCACCTCATATCATAGCAGTTGCTATACTCTATAATACTCTCTTTACTTTCCTATGTCCTCTTCCCTCCTGTACACTTCCTGAGAGCAGGGCCTGTGTCTATCAGGTTCACCATTTTTAGCTCCAGACTCGGTCAAGCAAAGTGTGAGGCACATGTGTCCAATTAAGTGTCTGATGATTCAACAATTTAAATACAGATTTTGAAGTTAAATGCTAAGCCATCAATCATCAAAATTCAAAATATGTAACCTTAGAAGAAAATGTAGCTAACGTTTGTTAACTAATTTTACTGTCTCTGAATACACACTAAGAGGTGGAAGATATTTGGAGCCTGGCAGCAGCACTTGTTGATTAATGCCTTGACCATTCAATAATACTTTCCTAGCAACTGCTGTCAAGGTCACATTTATTTACACCATTCTTACTAATTCTCAGAAATATATTCCTGCCTTTAAATATCTACTTTTAAAGTAACTTGGAACTGTGAGGTTTTTTTTTATTTCAGAATATCATGGGGTACAACCGTTTTGGTTCCATAAATTGCTTTTGTACCATCTGAGTCAAAGTTATAAGTGTACCCATCCCCCAGATAGTGTGCATTGTACCCCTTAGGTGTGAATTTACCCATCCTCTCCTTCCCTCTCCCACCTGCTTGAGTTCTGATGAATGTTATTTCCATATGTGCACATCAGTGTTGCTAGATTAGTTCCAGTTTAATGGTGAGTGCATGTGGTGTTTGTAAGATTCTTTAAAGCAACTTGAAAGTCAGTGAAGGCAAACATAAACAAGAAATAATTCGAGTTTGCCTGAGTCGGTGAAGAAATTATTAATAGTGAAGCCTCTGAGCGTCACTGTTGACCACCTAAGGAGTAAAAGTCCTCAACACATTCAACCTTAGGGCTCCCACAGCACAAAAGGCTGGGCATTTGGCCTGTGAGCTCGGGGGCAGCAAAGAAAGTCAGTCCAGCAGCCCATTAGTCCTTTCCACAGGGCCTGGGTCATGTGAATACTGGTCATCTCGGACCCTGAGAAATAAAGATTGAAATTCCACGCTGGGTGTTGGAAGTTGACTCAGAGAAAACTGCGACGGAAGGCAAATGGCGGCTCTGCAAAAGCTGCCACAATGAAGAGCACTGGTCCCGCTGTGCCTTCTTTAGGCGGCCCTGTGGGAGGCTGAAGCTGGACAGATTCACTATTCTGTGGCAGAAGAGATCAACAAAGGCTTCTCCGTGGGCAGCATCGCCAAAGACTTGGGTTTGGGGCCCGTGGCACTGGCAGAGCGGGGAGTTTGCATTGTCTCCAGAGGTGGGACGCAGCTCTGAACCCCCAAAGTGGCAGCTTTATGACTGCAGACAGAATGGACCAAGAGCAGCTCTGCGCTCAGAGCGCATGGTGTCTGTTGAATTTTAACATACTACTGAAGGATAAATTGACTATTTATTCAGTAGAGGTGGAAATAACGGGTAGTAATGATAATGCCTCTCGCTTTGGAGTAGAGGATCTGGAGTTAAAAACCAGTGAGACAATTATGCCAGAATTCCGGATTCCTTTTAAGAGTGAGCTTTTGCAGACATAGCAGAGAACAGCCTTCAGAAGTACGATCTCAACCCTAATGACCTCTTTTCCCGGGACGTGAAAAGCAGAGTTGCCGGGAACAAGTACCCAGAGCTGGTGCTAGAGGGCTCTCTGGACAGCGAGGCAGAGGCCGTTCACCACCTCGTCTCATGGCTTTCGACGGTGGTGACCTGGTTCCATCTGGCACCTCCTACATCGGAGAACCACATCGCAACTGTTTTTAACAGTCTGGGTACCATGTAAGTGTTCCATATGCCCGTAGTACCCGAATACGCACCATGACTGCCACTAACGTACATGAGGGATACCACGCATAAGTGACATATTTTCCAGAGAAAACTCCTGGAGAAACCTCAGAGGTACTTGAGCTTAAGTCCACATCTGGAGATATAACAGTCATAAAAAAAATCTAGATTATGAGGATGCTAAATTCCATAAAACTGATATTGAAGCTCAGAATGGTCCTGGCCTTCTGACCAGAATGAAGGTTTTTGTAACATTTTCGGACATGCCCAAGAATTTTACATGACATCTGCTACTAGTTTAGCTCCTGCAGACTCTCCTTCAGGATTGCACTTTTCAGTGTGCATGATAGAGACTCTGGGCAGAGCGCATTTATCATATGTTCCCTCCCCAAAAATCTTCCTTTTAAGTTAGAAAGGTCAGTGGACAACTACCACCGACTGCTTACAACCAGAACCCTTGACAGGGAACAGTCTTCCTTTTACAATGTCACTGTAACTGCTAAAATGAAGGGACCCTGGCTCTGTCCATGGATGCTCATGTTTTGTAGGTGGCAGACATCGACTACAACCCACCTGCCTTCCCCTGCAGTTCCTATTCTGCCTACATTCCCAAAAACAACCCCAGAGGAGCCTCCATCTTCTCAGTGATGGCCCATGACCCCAACAGCAATGACAATGTTCCCGTTACTCTTTGGCTGAGGACATCTTTCAGGGAGCACCCCTATCCTCTTACATCTCCATCAATTCCAACAACTGGGTCCTCTATGCTGAGCTCCAAGCAATTCTAAGACTTCCGACTGTGGGTGATAGCGCAGGACAGCAGGAACTCCCCACTCCAGAGCAATGGATTAGTGAGCCTGTTCCTGCTGGACCAGAATGACAATGTGCCTGAGATCCTGTACCCTGCCCTCCCCACCGACCGTTGCATTGACGTGGAGCTGGCACCTCACTCTGCAGAACCCGGCTACCTGGTGACTAGCAGTGGACAGAGACTAGGGCCAGAACGCCTGGCTGTCCTATCACTTGCTTAAGGCCAGCGAGCCTGGGCTCTTTGTGGTGGGGCTGCACACAGGTGAGGTGCATCCAGCTCAGGCCCTGCTGGACAGAGACGTGCTCAAGCATAGCCTTGTCCAGGACCATGGCCAGCCCCCTGTCTCAGCCATCGTCATGCTCACAGTGGCTGTGGCTGACAGCATCCCAGATGTCCTAGCCAACCAGGGCAGTGTTAGAACCCTCACTGACCCAGACGATTTCGAACTCAACGCTGTACTTGGTGGTGGCGGTGGCTGAAGTCTACTGTGTCTTCCTCACTCCTGTCATCATGCTGCTAGCCTCAGGCTGCGGCGCTGGCACAAGTCACACTTCAGGCTGCGGGAGGTGGATTGGCAGGTGTGCCTGCCTCACACTTTGTGGTCATGGACGGGGTGCGGGCTGCAGGCTGCAGACCCATTCCCATGAGGTCTCCCTCACAGCTGACTCGTGGAAGAGTCATCTGATCTTCCCCCAGCCCAACTACCTGGACACGAGTCAGCCAGGAGAGCTGTGAGGAAAAGGATTTCTGTCAGCACCTCATTCTGAACTCAAAAAGGAAAGAGAAAAGACATTTTCGCAATATAGTTATTAGCTACTCTGCTAAAATAAATTTACCTACTTAGTTGCCTCCACTGTTTATATCTATTTTATTCCTCGTGTTTCCTTGAGAGTGTAGTCAAGATTTAGGAAATGAGTCTTGGTGAGTTATTTCAAGGTAGTTCCACGTGTTCACAGGCTGTAAGAGAGAGGAGGGGCCAGAATCATTGTGTAATAAATGCAAATCAGGAGTAATGAGTGATGGTGATATTCAAATGATCAAAAGAGCACTGCATTAGTAACTGGGGTATATGGTTTCTCATGCTTTCTTCTCCACCCCTAGGCAAATCATCTCATCTGTCTGGACTAACAGTTTTTTCTGTCTTAAAAAGTATGAAGGTTTGCATTTATGTTTACTCAAGTCTCTTCCTCCTTTAAAATGTAAAACTTTTGTTTTATATTTGAATCTATATAAGAATAATGAAATACCTTGTTTGGTTAGTTCTTTCTCACTGAGTCTTAATATTTTCCCTTCAGTTTGGCAGTGAAGTTCTTCATTTTCCTTAATTTGCACATCCTTCCCTATTAAAAAGATGGAAATTTAAAAATATACATTCTTCAGTGTTTCAGAAAGGTATGCTAGGTATCTCTTCTTAGTTAAAAATTGCATTAGCCTCTATAGTAGCTATGTGTTCCTTGAACAGGTGACTGACGTATCATTTGCTGTGTAATAAATTGGTAGAGTAATCATAAACAGGTTTCTCTTCACTGTTTTTATTTTTCTCATATCTGGAAACCATAATGCCTTTTTATCTTTAAAAAGAATATATATCCTCAATATAGCTTTGATTAAAGAAAAGATACAAGGGATTCAGAGGCTGTATCATACAATTGCCCCTAAAGATCCTCCTTATACATCTCTCTTCTCAAAGTTTTCTATTCCCAGCAGCTGTTAAAAATGTTCCCAATCCCTCACCAAACCCCAGTTCCCCTCATAACCATGGTTTTCTTTTCCCATTCCTCTTCCCATATGGATTTCAGTATGTTGGTTATATATTTAACAGAGAACAATAAACACACTAATATTGTGTGTAACTGGGATCATTTTTGTTTTGACTTGGAAGTGATTGTGTACTAATTGAGCCTTATATGTAATGGTATCTCATCTCTCAGATACTGTAATTCTTTATTATATTTCAAGACATCTGAAAGGGAAAATTTGTCTGAGATGAGGTATTTCATTGTGTTTATTACTATTACATAATTCTCCATGGGGTAAAATTGGAACTCACTGTGGGAATAATAGTCATAATATCTTTACTTGTAAGTAAATAAAGTATAAACAGAGGAAAATTAAAGACAGAGTTCCTTTTAGTGTATGGAGTAACTCCACAAGAATAAATGCCTTATACGTAGATATGTAATGCATCATGATTGAAATGATGTATATGTTGTATTTCTATTTCTGTGCTTGGAAACATCTGGTGAAAGGGATTCTGGAACATAAAGCAAAAGTTTGTTTCTACTAGTTCCAGTTGTGATTTTAAAAAAATATCCTCACACTCTAGATTTAAATAAAGTGAGCTTCTTTCAATATGCTGAAGGTCTGTGATTTACCTTTCACATCTAGGCATCGCCATGCTGTTCCCTCTCATATCCAAGCCTTTTCCCTTATCCACTCCTCTCGTGTTTCCTGGAAAGCCTTTGCTAGCTTCCAAGGCCAAATTGAAGGCCCTCCCATCCTCCTGGGCTTCTCTCATTATGGTAGTTATCTCCATGCACTGTAATTCCCTGTTTGCTTTTGTACCCTTATTAACTCTGCAAAGGAAGTGGCTGTGTCTGTGTTGTTCACCTTAAATCCCCAAAGAACATATTGTCTGAACCCAATTATGTGTTTGTTTAATGAATATTAAATGACAAATAACAGATATTGAAACTAAGGTGTCAGTCCATCAAGAACAAATTTCAAAAATGTAACCTATAAATATGGCTGATATTTCTGTGTGTTTCTCTTTTGTCCTTTTTCTTGTCTCAGCTGAGAGTGTAGAGAGGGAAAGGTGGAAGTGAAGATGTATGCATTAACAAATAACTGATAAATGTAGAAAGTACAATGACAAACACATGTTCAAGGTTCGGTGGTGGAAGAGCAAGTGGTAATTGTGGCTTTAAACAGTTCCGTGTGGGTCCTCAGGGTCAGTCCTTTGTAACTGTGTGTTTCTTAAACTGAACATCAAAATGTAACTGTAAACAGTAACTCCACCATGTTTGAAGCAATATTGGTTATCTTTAAGCATTCGGGTTAGTGCATGGATTCCCAAGGAAGATAACTTGAAGTCACACCGTTAATATTAATATGTTTATATTAATTCAATTATGTGGAGTCAACACCAGTTCTATCATTACCCCTGACAAAAAGGATTTCAGGTGTTGGGAAACTTAGAGGGTGCAGTAAACGGTTAGGCCTCTGAGCGTCGCTGTTGACCACTCAAGAAGGAAAACACAATTGGAGAGCTAGTCCACCATTTCCTTGCTCCTGAACCGCAAAGATCCAGCAAATCAGACTCAGAAGATCCGGGGCGACTACTAAGCTCACCTCATAAGTCAGCCAGATCTGTGACCTATGAATTAGGCCCGTGAAAGACTAAGCTTCTTGAGAAAACAAGATTGGAGTCCGTCGTGGGAAATTGGAATAGAAGATAATTCACCAAAAAGGAAATGACCAATTGCCTGAGATTCCTAAACCTCAGAGGACTGGCCCTGCTGTGCGCGTTCCTGGGGACGCTGTGCAAGACAGGATCTGGGCAGATTCGCTACTCGGTGCCGGAGGAGCTGGAGAAAGGCTCTTTCGTGGGCAACATCGCCAAGGACCTGGGGCTGGAGCCCCATGACCTGGCAGAACGCCGAGTCCGCATCGTCTCCAGAGGTAGGACGCAGCTTTTCTCTCTGAACCCGCGAAGCGGCAGCTTAGTCACTGCAGACAGGATAGACCGGGAGGAGCTTTGCGCTCAGAGCGCGCGGTGCCTGGTAAAATTTAACATCCTGGTTGAGGATAAATTGAAAATTTTTGAAGTAGAAATAGAAATTAAAGATATTAATGATAATGCTCCTAATTTTCTAACAGAGGAATTGGAAGTAAAAATTGGCGAACTAACAGTTCCTGGAACCCGCTTTCCACTCAAAACTGCATTTGACCCAGATGTGGGCACGAACTCCCTGCAAAACTACAAGCTTAGCCCCAGTGACTACTTCTCCCTGGCTGTGAACAGCGTCTCTGATGGGGCCAAGTACCCAGAGCTGGTGCTGGAGCGGGCCCTGGACCGTGAGAAAAAGGAAGTTCACCAGCTTGTCCTCACTGCCTCTGATGGTGGTGACCCTGTCCGCTCTGGCAACTTACGCATCCAAGTGATAGTTCTGGATGCAAACGACAACCCACCAGTGTTTACTCAGCCTGAGTACCGCATAAGTGTTTGGGAAAACACACAGGTGGGCACCCGACTGCTTACCGTGAATGCCACTGACCCTGATGAGGGATTCAACGCTCAAGTGTCCTATATGCTAGATAGAATGCCTGGGAAAATCGGTCAGATTTTCGATCTCAACTCAGTCACTGGACACTTATCAATATTAAAAAGTCTAGATTATGAGGATGCTATGTTCTATGAACTTAAAATTGAAGCACATGATGGACCAGGTCTTTTTTCAAGAGCCAAGATTTTAGTCACAGTTCTGGATGTGAATGACAATGCCCCAGAAGTTACAATCACTTCTGTCACAGGCTCAGTCCCGGAAGAGGCTACTGCTGGAAGAGAAATTGCTCTTATCAACGTTCATGACCGAGATTCTGGGCAGAATGGGCAGGTTACAGTTTTTGTCCTAGGAAATCTGCCATTTAATTTAGAAAAATCAATAGACCAATATTATCGCCTAGTGACAGCCAGATCCCTGGACCGTGAACAGGTTTCAGAATATAACATCAGTCTGAGAGCCACAGATGGTGGGAGTCCGCCTCTATCCACAGAAACGCATATCCCACTGCAAGTGACAGACATCAATGACAACCCACCAACCTTCCCTCACTCCTTCTACTCCGCCTACATTCCAGAAAACAACCCCAGAGGAGCCTCCATCTTCTCCGTGACCGCCCAAGACCCAGACAGTGACAACAATGCCCGCATCACTTATGCATTGACCGAGGACACCCTCGAGGGGGCGCCTCTCTCCTCCTATGTCTCCATCAACTCCAACACTGGAGCCCTGTATGCGCTGCACTCCTTTGACTACGAGCAGTTTAGAGACCTGCAGCTACTGGTGACAGCCAGCGATGGCGGGAACCCACCGCTAAGCAGCAACGTGTCGCTGAGCCTGTTCGTGCTGGATCAGAATGACAACACGCCCGAGATATTGTACCCCGCCCTCCCCACAGACGGTTCCACTGGTGTGGAGCTGGCTCCCCGCTCCGCGGAGCCAGGCTACCTGGTGACCAAGGTAGTGGCAGTGGACAGAGACTCGGGTCAGAACGCCTGGCTGTCCTATCACCTACTCAAGGCCAGCGAGCCAGGGCTGTTCACAGTGGGGCTGCACACAGGTGAGGTGCGCACGGCGCGGGCCCTGCTGGACAGAGACGCGCTCAAGCAGAGCCTCGTGGTGGCTGTGCAGGACCACGGCCAGCCCCCTCTCTCAGCCACCGTCACTCTCACCGTGGCTGTGGCCGACAGTATCCCTGAAGTCCTGGCTGACCTGGGCAGCATCAAGACTGCTGCTGATCCCAACGATTTGGGCCTTACACTATACTTGGTGGTGGCGGTGGCCGCCATCTCCTGCATCTTCCTCGCGTTTGTCATCGTGCTCCTGGCGCTCAGGCTGCGGCGCTGGCACAAGTCACGCCTGCTCCAGGCTTCCGGAGGCGTGCTGGCAGGCGTGCCCCCCTCACATTTTGTGGGCGTAGACGGGGTGCGGGCCTTCCTGCAGACCTATTCCCACGAGGTCTCCCTCACGGCAGACTCGCGGAAAAGCCACCTGATCTTCCCCCAGCCCAACTATGCGGACACGCTCATCAGCCAGGAGAGCTGTGAGAAAAGCGAGCCTCTGCTGGTACCTCAAGATTTACTTGAAACGAAAGGAGACCCCAAGCTACTTCAGGTGAGTGTATTTCTTTCTTTGAATATTATAAAGAACAATTATGCCAATGTGGTTATTATACAGCTTTAACACACATGTACTTGAGCAATAAAGCAATGAGGTAGTCATTAGTCCTGTTGTCTAAATATTTATCCCTCTTTCCTCTGGGCCTATGACAGGACTGCACTTCCTGGCCTCCTTATGGTTGAGCGAGCCCAGGCAACTAGCTGTGGCCAATAGTACCTTGCAAGTGGAAGTACGGTGTTGCAGTTCCTGGAGGAAGCTCTAATTGCCATTGGGAGAATCTCCAGATTTCTAAGTTAACTATATGAAATTGTGACTGCTCCTTCTACTGGGGTCCTTGAGTAACTATGATAAGAGAAGAGCCCTGTGGTTGACCCAACATGGTCTTTATACTTGTGATAAATAGGTCTTTTTCATTTTAAATCCCTGTGTTTTGAAGTTTGTCACTCCAGCCTACCTAGCTTATTCTGACTGATACATGCAAGATATATATATGATGTTTTATGCTCCCATAAAATTTAATTTGACTCCTACACTCTTTTCAAATCAATGACATAAAAATTGTAGAATAAAACATGTAGAGATTGATCCAATAGTTTTACCTGTAGTACCTATTATATATGCCTAAATTGTATGTGCATATGTGTGTGTGTATTCATATTGATTTCAGCCTTTTGCCTGAAGGTGGAAATTTCACTTACCTAAACTGTCATGCACCTAGGAGTGGTATTTCTTGCCCTTTGAGAAGGATATAAAAAAATGTAGGGGGATATGTCTCAGCCTCTATGGGAGATTTCCAGACCATCCACTCCAACAATGGAATAGAAGTCTTGATCATGTTCTACAACTTTCTTGGGCCAGAAAGTGTTGGCTTATTCTGAAATTTATGAAATTATTTTCACTCATGAAGTCACATAAGAGTGTCATCTAACATTAGATCAAAATATATTTCATTAGGCACAGAGCTCTCCTTTAATATATTAGGAAGAGGCATGTTCAAATGTGTGAGACAACAGGGCCAAAACGCAATAACTGTAAGCAGTGAAAGATGTCTTCTCACTCAAACACGCAAATACATCACAGAATTTAAAAAGGCACATAACCTTTGACAGACTTTTTTTAGAAAAAAATCTATATAATATTAGTATCGCTTTCCTTGTAAGGAGAAAAAAATATTAAATGGCTAGTGCCAGGGGAAATTTACGTGCTTAAAGAGAATTTTTAAAGACTTCCATGAGAAATATAGCCTGCATATGCATCCTAAAAATACACTGAGAGAACAAAATAGTACAATTTCCAACCACTAGCAAGGATAATGAAAGGTCTCAGACATCCCATTTTCATTAAAAGGGTTTTTTTCCCCCTGAAAGATGGGCAAGAATTCATTACAAGAGAAAGGGAGGGGAAGTTTATAATTTTAAAAGTAGAAAGTATAAAGACATTAAGCAGGGAAAACAAAGGAAAGAGTGTCTTAGGAAAATGGATAATGGTGTGTTTTGACTGGAGTGTGAATATGGGCGAGCTCTGAAAAATAATAGAATGAACTGTTGAGTTGACATCTAATTTGGTAGTGCATTTGAAATAAAGGGATGTTTTGAATGAGTTTTTTCTTGTCTGAACCCAAGATCAGTTCAAGTAGTACAGGATAAATTCCAAAATGGAGTATCTAAGGACACTCAATGCCTCTCTCCAAGATTTACCACTGATCAAATCAAACTCATTTTATTCATTAATGGTATAAATTGGCTGGATCTGAGAATTGAGATTATAGTGTATTGCATATATGCTCATACAAAAAGGAAGCACTAGTTTCATAAAAAATAAATATGGCTTATACAGAGTCAGCTTTATAAAACCATGTATGTAGCCAGGCGTGGTGGCTCACGCCTGTAATCCTAGCACTCTGGGAGGCTGAGGCGGGCGGATCATTCTGAGCTCAGGAGTTCGAGACCAGCCTGAGCAAGAGCGAGACCCCGTCTCTACCAAAAATAGAAAGAAATTAATTGGACAGCTAAAAATATATATAGAAAAAATTAGCCAGGCATGGTGGTGCATGCCTGTAGTCCCAGCTACTCGGGAGGCTGAGACAGTAGGATTGCTTGAGCCCAGGAGTTGGAGGTTGCTGTGAGCTAGGCTGACGCCACGGCACTCGCCCCAGGCAAGAGAGTGAGACTCTGTCTCAAAAAAAACAAAAAACAAACAAAAAAAACCCCATGTATGTATGCCAAAATACTGAATTAGTCACTTTAACAAAATATCGGGCTCTGCTGTACTTAACTGGGAAGATTATCTATGCTTTATAAAGAAGAGGAATATATTAAAATAATTGTAAGGCCTCGACTCACTCTCTTTTGCAAAGACTATATCTTTAAAAAATATTATTACAGAATTGATAAAGTATATGGAGAGATTTAAAATACTAAATAAGAGAAGTTATTCCAATGAATTTCAAGAAAGGTAAGACTCATAGTCCACTAAAAATGTGGGTTAAAAAGCCATTCACTTATAGGGATACACTGGTCATGCCGGAATTTATAAATATGGTGAAATCACTGAAGATATTTTTGCCCCCGACCCTAAAAAAGGCCGTATGCCTTGTGATTTTTTTAAAATGAAAAAAGAAGAATATAAAATGATAAATATACTAATAAGATGATGACAAACTAGGAAATATCAAATTTAAAGGGAAAGTGTGAATATTTGGTTCTTTCTAGCAAATTAAAAGACAAGGTACACTTTGAGGATAAATAGCTGGGCAACGTGCAGTACTCCAAGACAACCTCTGGGCGCCGCTGTTGACCAAAGGGAAGAGAGGGGCTCTTAATTCGGCAAGAGCGACAGGCAGAGTGCTTTCCTGCTTTGTCCGGCACACATCGGAGAGCAGACGCTGCTCCTGTGCACTCTCGGCGCTTAACAAACAAGTCCTACGCTCAAATCGCGGAAGTCCAGGGTGCAGTCATTGATTTTTTAAAAACACCTCAGAGAAACCTTGAAAAGAAGATTCTCGGGGAGTTCATGAAATGCAGAGGAGCTCCAGAGAAGCTAAAACAATGAAAAGTCAGGTACTGTTTCCCTTCCTGGTGTCTTTGTTCTGCGGGACCATCTCCCAGCAGATCCACTATACGATTCCGGAGGAGCTAGCCAAGGGCTCTCGGGTGGGGAACCTCGCCAAGGATCTGGGGCTCAGCGTCCAGGAGTTGCCAGCTCGAAAACTGCGGGTTAGTGCAGAGGATTATTTCAACGTTAGTGCGGAGAGTGGAGATTTGTTAGTGAGCGGTAGGATAGATCGAGAGAAGATTTGCGGGAGGAAATCTGAGTGTGCACTAGACTTCGAAACTGTCGCTGAAAACCCAATGAATGTTTTCCACGTGATTGTTGCAATCCAAGACATTAACGATAATGCACCACGTTTCACTGCAAAAGGCATTGATTTAGAAATTTGTGAATCAGCCTTACCGGGAGTAAAATTCCCTCTGGATTCTGCACAAGATGCAGATGTAGAGAGTAACTCAGTAAAGACATACACCATCAACCCCAATAAGTACTTCTTTCTGTCAACAAAGGAAAGTCCTGATGGAAGTAAATACCCGGAATTAATGCTGGAAAATCCTCTAGACAGGGAATATCAGAGCTACCATCGCTTAATCCTGACCGCCACAGATGGCGGGGACCCTCCTCTGAGTGGCACCACCCAGATCAGGATCCAAGTCACTGACGCCAACGATAACGCTCCCCTGTTCAGCCAGGACGTATACAGAGTCAGCCTCCAAGAAAACGTGCCCTGGGGAACCTTTGTGCTGCGGGTGATGGCAACAGACCAGGACGAGGGCATTAATGCAGAGATCACCTATGCCTTCCTCAATTCCCCGACAAGTACCAGCCTCTTCTTCAATCTCAATCCAAATACGGGGGACATCACAACCAATGGTACATTGGACTTTGAAGAGACAAGTAAGTATGTGTTGGGTGTGGAAGCCAAGGACGGAGGAGTGCACACGGCTCATTGTAATGTTCAGATCGAAATCGTTGATGAGAATGACAATGCCCCAGAGGTGACATTCATGTCGTTTTCTAACCAGATTCCAGAGGACTCAGACCTAGGAACTGTAATAGCTCTCATAAAAGTGCGAGACAAGGATTCTGGACAAAATGGTCTGGTGACGTGCTATATACAGGAAGAAGTCCCCTTCAAATTAGAACCCGCCTCCAAAAATTATTACAAGATGGTGATTGACAGGGCCCTAAACCGGGAGCAGACCGAATATTACAACGTCACCATCATAGCCACCGACAGGGGCAAGCCGCCTCTCTCCTCCAGCGTAAGTGTCACTCTGCTCATCTCAGACATCAACGATAATGCCCCAGTTTTCCACCAGAGTTCCTACTTGGTCCACGTGGCAGAGAACAACCCGCCAGGAGCCTCCATTGCTCAAGTCAGCGCCTCCGACCCGGATTTGGGACCCAATGGCA
>RJWJ010010551.1:0-46711 GCA_004363605.1 Indri indri | reverse complement strand
AGCATCAACACAGAAGTTATTTTGTGGGCTCCAGGATGCAGCGATGGGCTGCACTGCCAGCATTGTTCTGCTTCAAGCTTTTCGTTCTGTGGTCCAGAGGAGCTGTCCACACATTTGTAGACGACGCCAAGAGGAACCATCCCACGAAATCGTGCCTCTGGAAAGTGACGATGAAATGAGTAGACCCCGAACCCTCATCATAATGGTATGGTATCCGTGGTAAAGCAGCCTCGGTTGATTGAACTGTTATGATAGAGAGGTTGCAATTTAAGGGTTTTGGTGTTCAGCTTTCAATAAAGACATGTGGGACCTAGAGTTTACTACTCTGCTATACTGTGGGAGGATAACCTTTCAGAACTATTTCTATCATTGAAAAAACAGATTTTCTTTCTCTTAAATCTTTCATGAAAATGTGCAGTTTATTGGTCTATCAGAAATTCTCTTCTGCTTAATGTTTTGTATGCTCTTATTTACTTGTGTGCAGAAAAAGATAGAACATTTTGGAGTTGGTTTAATTAAATAGATTTTATTTTATAATTGTAATTTGAGAGAAGAGCCCAAAATGGATGTTTTTCTGTCAAGTTGTATAGATGCTGGGAGTTTTATCTCTAAGTTCAAGGTACTTGAGGCTTTTATTTCTGACTCTGCAACGGAAATGCCTTTCCAAAATGCTTAACTTAAAATCAGAATAAAGTATTGAGGATCTTGTGGAATGCATGGTGTTTTAATTAGAAAGCTGTTTCTTGCCATTTGTCAAATTACATTTTTGTATGTGCTTTAATTGTAATAGACAGTGTTACTCCTCTTCTGGGCATCTGTTTGATCAGCAAGAATAAATTAGAGGATAGAGTTTTTCCTTACTTTAGGTTTGAGAGATCTGCTTAGTCACTGAAATCCTTCGTTAGGGTATAGGTGATATACTAAAGTTTCCAAAATTGGGGCGGTGTTAAAGTCTGGGTGGCTTCAGCACAATTGACTTTTCTCTCTTAGATTTCAATGTTCAGATATCAAGGATGTAGTAAATAATGAATGAAAAATACCTGTTACACTAAAAGTTTTTAAGTGAAAGTCATTTGGCTTGGGCTATGCCTCTGAGTGACAGCATACTAAGCTATAGCATTTATGCCAACTTCTTCAACAAATCAATATTTGATTTTCAAAAAGCAATCTTGTTTTTGAACTAGTGGGCTATGATTATCTCTAAGAGGAAACGCTAAGTGGGAACAATTTCATACTTAATTTGTGAAAATGTGTGAGTTTTCACAAATTAAATTTAAAATGATTTGAGATAGTTCAAAAGTCACAGACCTTTGTTTTTCAAGTTTAACTCTTGTTAATAACATTAAGACATCCTATAGCTGTGTGTATTGCCATGCCATATCAGTCATTAAAATAGTCATTTCTTTTCTAATTTTAATAGCTAGGCTATAAAATTTTGTGGTAGAAATTTTCAAAAAAATATACCTCAAAATAACTGAGAAATTAAAAAACTATTCTCCTAATTACAAATTTCTTATTTTTTAAGGATGCTTTTGATTTATGCAATACCTTTATTGACATTAAATGGGGTGATGAAGAATTTACTGATGAAGAAAGTAGAGGTTAAGAACGGTTAAATATCTTATCACACACCTACTCAATGCCAGAACCTCGAATCACACTTAGATCGATGATTCCAAAAGCCAATGTACTTTCTAGAAGTGTTCACATTTCTAAGGAAATAATGATAAAACTGATAAATTGAATTTTTATAAGAAGTCTGGGGAAATCTTGGACTACTCAGAGTAAAACGTGTTCATACAGAGTCATTGTGCATTTTGAAAATTTTCTCTGCGGCCCCTCCAAAATTTACACATTCGATAATTACTTATTGCAGGCCCACTATGGGCCAGTCACTGTTCCAGGTACTTGGAATCCACCAATGAACAAAACCTTCAAAGAGCCCTGCCCTAAGTTGCAAAGTTATAAGGTGATAGTACATTTTGCAAATCTTGTTGCTATGGCAATGCTATACTAGAGTTGTGATGCTTAACGTACAAACTTAAGTCAATGAAAATATTTCCTATCTTCCAAGACGACAGTTCGAAAATTTTAATGTGTTTCAAAATCACCTAGGAGTTATTCGTGCAGATTCTTGAGCTCCCAAGACTCTGAGAATGTCTGGAGTAGAGCCCAGGAGTCTGAACTCATCTGCTAAAGCCAGAGCCCCAGGCGACTCTGACGAAGGAGCACCTTGGGTGACACTGTCAGGAACATGGCTCTGGAAGATGAAAATCTAAACCCCACCTCCTCTCCTCCTTCAACCTGATGTTCTTGTATTTGCTAATCATCTTACTCTGGCTCTAAGTTTCTGAATAAATTTTGTTTCTACTCACCTTCCCATTGCCATTAGTCACCAAATTTTGTATATTTATTTTATTTTATTTTATTTTTTTGTAAGATCACAGACCCTGGAACCAGACCATCTAGGTTGGAATCCCAACTTTCTCACTCATCAGGTGCATGACCTCGGGCATGCTGTTTAACTATCTCTGTGTCTCTTTTCCGCATCTGTAAAATGGGAATCATAATTCCATCGACCCAGAGCTGTTGTGTGGGTTTCATGAAGTATATGTTAAGTGCTTAGAACAGCGCCTGGATATATTAGTAAGACGTTCAAGAGGGTGGTCAGGGACACTCTACCTGAAACACTGAACTCTGAGAAAAGACCTGAAGGCAGTGAGGGAGGGAGGGAGCCGTGCCACTTGCAGTGAGGAATGTCTGAGACAGAAGGACCAGCCCAGGTGCAGGGCTCTAGTATGAGAAGAAGCCTGGGGTGTTGGAGGAACAGCGAAGAGGCCAGTGTGGCCCAGGTGAGCTGAGGGAAGGAGAACAGAGGGTGAGATTAGGGAGGTAACGGGGCAGGTTTTGCTCGGTTTCACAGCTGTCACGAAGACACGGACTTGTTCCAAGAGGGAGAAAGGAAGCCGCTGGAAGGAGCAGGCACAGAGGGTAAGAGCATGGGCGATGGAGCTAGAATGTCAGGGTTTGAGTCCTATCTCTGCCACTCACTAACTCTGTGATCTTGACAAGTGTCTTGTTCTCCTTGTGCCTTTGTTTCTTCACTGATAAGCTGCAGAGAGTAACAGTACTATCGTGTAAAGTCATCGTGAGAATTCAGTAAGTTAATATGTGTGAAGAGCTTAGAACAGTGCCTGGTGAATAGTAAGTGCTAAATTAACTATAAGCTTCTTAATTTGCAGGACTTAAGAAGGGAAGTAACAGGATCTATGGCTGCAGAGGGTCTCGGGTCAGAGCAGGAAGACCATTAATCAGGAAGCCATTGCAATGATACCAGCAAAAGACCTGGATTCTAGTGGTTGAGGTTGTTAGAAGTGGCTGGATTCTGGATATATTTCAAAAGTATAACCAATAGGGTTTGCTTATGGATTGAATCTAAAGTGTGAGAAAAAGAAAGGAGTTAGGGTTGACTGTGCTTTTTATGGCCAGAGGACAAAGATGACATTCAGATGGGGAAGATGACAGGAGGGAAAGTTTTGGAGAGAGAATCTAAGCTCACTATAAAAGGATGTTGAGTTTGAAATGCCTGTTAGGTCTGTACATAGAGTAGTCAGGTAGGAAGTGTATATGTGAGCCTGGAGTTTTAAGGGACTATGTAAGGAAGAGTAAAGCCTGGCCCAATGTAAATACCAATAAATGATTGATGAGTGAATAAATGATCTCTCTCTTCTAATATCTTATAATGTTTATAGTGTGTAAATTCATTTGAAAGTTAATTGTGCATTGTCTTCTAACACAGCTTAAACTATTTAATTGAACTTTTAACTGTTTATTCACTTAACTATTCATATATACATTTTTTAATCTTAATGGTAGGGAGGAAACTTGCATGGGCAGGAACTAAGTCTGCTTTTTGCCCCAGTGGTGCCCAGCACAATGCCTTTTACATGCGAGAAACTGAGTAAGTAGTATCTGTTCATTATTTGATATTTTTAAGCAGTTGATACCAATATAAAAAGGATAAAGCTGCTCACTTAACTCTTAACTGAAATGTCCAGGATTGTGCTCAGAATGAAGAAAGCTGCCAAGATAAACACAAGGCTTGACTGTTGATATCCTTCGGAAGGCTCTGGAACTCAAAAACTCCTTGCAGAAGGTTGTACCAAAGAGCCTCATTCCTGCAGTCCAGGTTCTGAGTCTTCATGCAGAGATAAGCATTGGGCTGGCATAATTGTAGTCCATCTGTGTAGTCCAAGGTGGAGAGACTTGCTAAACATCAAAATTAACTATGGTAGGCCCTTGGCATTTACGAGGGATACAGGAATCCTAACATCTGAGACTATTATTATGGTCTATTAAAATGCAGTCAAGTTTAACTGGGAAAAATGAATAAATTCCTTCAAAGTTCTAATTTATCTCTCACTCAAAACTTTTTCTCTAGTAAGAGAATTAACAGAAACCTTTTTATAAATTTTTTTCTTACTTTCTTTATAGCATATTTTGTTAAAGGTCTTGGATACTGTCTAATTTAGCTATGTAGATCTACTATTTCTGGTTAATGGCTATAATTTCTTATGTCATTTATTCATCACCAACCCCAGAAGTTAGCTTCTTTTTAGAGTCTTTTTCTCCACCACCACCCCCCACCCCACAAGAAAAGAGAGCGCTTATATAAAAGTTCACACTTGGAGGTGACAGAAGATGAGAAAGAAAAGCAAGTGTCGGTCAGGCTGCTGGTCTCACTCTGGTTGTATGACCGATTCCCACATCCCAGAGTCACAGGTCTCAACTCAAAAGTGAAAAAGTTTTAAAATTCATAAGCATTCAGATGTCTCTGAAATAGTAGAAACCATAACTTTAAATTTGGGACTGTCAAAGACCTAGTGTATACAGCAAGCCAAATATGGCTTTGTCTTGAATTTTGGTAGAAGACAGGAAATTAACAATAGCCCAAATTTGTGGTGAGTCAGGAAGGTGAAATCTCTTCTGCGAGTCAAGGATCTGCACTTACATGATAAATATTTCAGAGTAAGGGACTGCAGTTATTGCCGCAAGACCTCCATGACAAGTCATCCTTTGGTGCTCTAGAATTTGCTAGGTCCGGTGCTCTGATGAACTCCATGGTGTGGGGGTCAAAATCTCCCTGCATCCATGTAGCCCACAAACTAAGAATGATTTTCACAATTTAAAAATGGTGTAAAACAAAACAAGCACAGGGGTCGGTGGGAGAAAGATACAGAGAGCATATGTATAGGCCACCAAGCCTAAAATACTTACAGTCTGACCATTTATGGTGATGTTTACTGACCCCTTTCTGGTGAATGACGTGATCTCAACCACAAACGAACCTTTTTTTAACTTTGACCTCTACAGTGTATGTGCTGTTGTCCCTGACTAGATACAAAGGAACTTGGATTTTCCCCTGGGCACCTGTTGTTCACCTGAGGGTCTGAACCGTGTTCACCTGAGAACTGTTGTGACTGAATAGTGAATTCTAGATTTAGAGTCAGAAGACCCAGTATCAGAGTCTCAAGTCCTTCCCTTAACAGCAGCCCATATGACCTGGACATGCTGATTCATTTCTCCAGGTTTGCTAAATGGGGACGATTATCTGTACTGTCCGTTGGAAGCACCAGAGTATTAGTATTTACTTTCATAAAAAAAAAATCGCATTATAACCTAATTAGTGTTATACAGCGACGGAGTCTTGCAGGTCAGCAGGCTAACTTAGAGTACGAGAGATCCACTGTAGGCCACTGTACTCATGAGAGTTTGTCATGCATTGGGTTTCCCATTCAGCAATATGGGGAGGCCTTTTACATTAGACTTTCACTATATTTGTTCCATACCCCCCTAAAAAGGGTAGTGCAGTGAGTGTGGCCAAAAAAGAGAGGCCGACAAGGCTGTTACCAAGCTTCTATTCTATTTGCTTTCTGATCCTCAACAAACCTCCACATTTGGGTCCCCTCTTGTAGAGGCACAACAATCCTTCCTTCCTGCTCAGGTACTCTGAGAACCTGGGCTGAGGAAGTTAAATGAAGGAAAAGAATTATTTTTGAAAATAATAATTCCATATCTTGGAACATACATTTGTGTCCTATGAATAAAACCAGGACCGGAGAGGGACATACTATGGAAACTACTTCAAAGGAAATAAAATGATCTCTCTTCTTATCCCAATAATAAATATTCTAATCTAATAAAACCTTATTATGAAAGGATCTTAACATGTTTTTCCCAGTGTCATCTTTTTGAATGGATGTATGAAGAGGAAACAGCTTCCAAACTCTCTAAGTCCTGAGCTCATGTTTTTATTTCATTTTAATGTGAGGTTGAATCTTGAATATACTAAGCCTATAAGATTCCCCTGGGAAAGCAAGCCCCTGCAATGGAGTGTGAGTTTCAATGGGCTGCTGTAGATGGCTGTAACATGGAGCTGAAAAGCACAGAGCATGTCTGGCAGTTGTTTTTTTCTTGTAAACTAGTTTTGTGCTGAATCCCAGTGCCACAGAAAATGGACAAATGAATTGAATGGCTGCTTCATGGGTATAAGATTTAATTGAATGTGATCAGAGGCTTAGGAATTAACAACATAAATCCTTGAGGAAAAGGCTTCCTAAACTCAAATTACATCCTGTATCATCTCATCCAGATAATCTTGTATCTTTTTAATTCTCCAAGTTATACCAAATTTAGAAATGATAAGCAAGAAAGAAAAAAATATAAAAATCTAAAAAAAAAAGTTTAAAATATAAAACCAATGCAATGATAAAGCGGCAAATCAGGTATGGTGTGTGTGGAGGGGTGACAGAAACTTACACCAAAAACAATGAGCAAATTCAACTATATATAGATAGATAGATATAGATAAATATGTATGAAAAATATATAGAACATTATGCCCTTAGTGGATATAAGTGTTTGAGGGGAGGCCATAGTGTGCATGTCAAAAAGATTATATTACCAAGTAAAAATACATAGTCATATGGCTAGAAAAAGTACAGACTCCTGGGCAACATAGCAAGATCCCATCTCTATCAAAAAAATTTAAAAATTAGCCAGGTTTGGTTGTGTGCACCTCTAGTCCCAACACCTTGGGAGGCAGAGGTAGGAGGATTGCTTGAGTTCAGGAGTTCAAGGCTGCAGTGAGCTATGATCTCACCACTGCTCTCTACCCTGGGCAAAAGAGCAAGACCCTGTCTCTAAAAAAAAACAAAAGAAAAAGAAAAGAAAAAATATAGACTTGAATCACTGCTAATAAAAGTCCCTTAATTTTTAAAACATAATCGAATATAGAAAAAAACTGGTATCCTGGTATGCTTGTTTTTGTTTTTGTTTCTTTGCTTTCTAGAAGAGTGGTTTTAGAATTATCCCCAAACACCAGGCTTCAATATAATAATATCTTGCGAAATTGAGGATAAAATGCATCTCTTGGCAAACCAAATATAAATACAGTATTCCTGTCATGCTACAACAAGTCTCTTCTGGATAGCTGTTCTATTCTCTAAGATTTTATATTCCTGGAGCCAATTTACTTATGGGCTAAAGCTTAGGATTTTTTGAAATTCATTTCTCCAAATCTACTTTATCCTACTGGAATGTGCTTTGTTTCTTAAGACCATGTCCAACAAATTCAATATGCATGCAGTGAATTTGTCAAGGTTACATTGTCTGAACGTCAGAAATTCAGTAGACAGCTAGAGACAGCACCTTGCATTTGGCAGGCACAGATGACAACAGCCTTTTCCCTGCTCTCATGGAGCTTACAGTTTGGTGGCTGAGACAGAACTCAGACAGATGTAAAATTATAATCATGATAAGTACTTTGATGAGAGTTACATTCTACCTTCAGACTGTATCCTTTGAGCATCCAACGTCATCAAAGCAGTCAGGGAAGGCCTCCCCTAGGGCAGTGGCGATAGAGCTGAGACCCAAAAAATGAATAAATGCTAAGAAGAAAGAGAACACTTGAACCAAGAAACCACATGAAAAAAATGTCACGTGCCAGTCCTGATTTATATTGTGTTGCCACAAGTCGTGAATGAGAGTGTGTGGGTCTGAGTCCCTTGCAAAAGCACTTGCAGGCTGTGTGATCTCCAGGTCAATTATTTATAGTCTCTGTGCCGTGGCTTCCCTGTGTGTATAATGAGAATAATGAGGGTACCTATCCGTATCAGTTTCCCATTGCTGCTATAACAAATTATAACAAACTTAGTTTTAAACAACATACATATTATCTTACAGTTAAAACAACACACATTTATTATCTTACATTTCTGGAGGTCAGAAATCTGAAATGGATCTCACTGGACTAAAATTGGCAGAGCTGCATTTCTTTCTAGAGTCTCCAGGGGAGAATCTGTTTTCTTGTCTTCTCCAGGTTCTAGAGGCCACTCACATTCCTTGCTTTATGGCCCTGCTTCATCTCCAAAGCCAGCAGTGTAGCACCTGCAAATGTCTCTCTGTGACCCTTCCACCTTCCTCTTTCACTTGTAAGGACCCTTGCGATTACACTGGGCCCACCTGGATGATTTGGGCTATTCTTCCTGTCTCCGGGTTAGCCGATCAGTAACATCTTAATTCATCTACAACCTTAATTCCCCCTTGCCATGTAAATAACATAGGGACAGGTTCTGGGCATTAGGACCTGCACATTGTTAAGGGGCTATTATTCTGCGTACGGTCGTATCTTGTAGGCTTATTTTAAGGATTCAATGAGCGAATACAAGTAATAGATCTGTAGTAGTGCCTGGCACTTGGTAAGAATGCACTACGTTTTAGCTGCTATTATTGCTTTTGTTGTCTTGTTGAAACCATAAAAAGTTTACAAATTTAATTTACTTTAAAGAGTTTAGGAAAAGGAATTGAACTGCTAGACAGAAAATTTATGCTTCATAGAATGCATGGAAATGGAATTCAAGGTTAGCTTGTTTATCAGATCACTGTAATATTTATTTAATAGACTGTTCACACAAAGAGATTATTATTCGAAGAGCATATAAGTTGAATTTCTCTTCTGCGTTATCCACTACTTGCAAGTCTTCTGAAATCTAACTTTTAGTTTCTTCTTTCATAGTTTAGTAAAGGAATATCACGTCTTTCCAGTTCTCCAAATTATGCCAAATTTAGAAATTGTAAGGAACCAAGAAAAAATATGCAAAATACTGAAAAAACAGTTAAAATTTAAAACCGTTATCCAAAGTGAGGTATCACAAGATCGGAAGAATGGGCTCCACATGTACTAGCCATCAAATTGGCACTGACTGATCAACACTGTGGTGCTCACACAGTAGTAATATTCTCCAGGGATTAGGGGTTGGGGGGCGGTAAACTCACAACTAATGGACACGGTGAGCATTGCAGAGGGGAAGGGCATGCCTCTAGTCCTCGCTTGGGTGAGGCAAAGACGTAAAATGTAGCCAAAATGTTTGTACCCTCATAATATCCTGAAATAAAAATTTAAAAAAAAATTAGTACTCAAAAAAAAAAAAGAAAAAAAATAAAATCTAAAACTGCCACAATAATAACAAAAAGCAGAAAATCAGGAGAGAGAGATGTATTTTAAACTCAGTAGGTACAATTAGAGTTATTAATTTAGAGATGGAGAATTGATTGTATCTTGTTTAACATTATTTGACTTTTTTAAACTTATGTGCCCTTAAAGTTATTTCAGTGTTTTCTGATGTGAGTAGATTTTTTTTTATTATTACAGATTCATAACCATTAAGGAACTTAAGAAATCGAAATTACAGAATGTCAATTCTTCTACAAATAGGTACTCAATAAGAGCTTTGACGGATGAATGAATGTTAGCCCTATCTTGTGGGTCATAAAGGTATAAAGTGGGAATCTGTGATGTGGAAAGAATGTGGATTCATTTTGTAAATTATCAACATCCCTGATGTCGGTGCCTCTGTGTAATCCCCTCTTTGTTCTCATACACTTTGAGAACTGATTGAGTAACCCACAGATTATGTTACAGTTCTGCTTTATAAGTTAGAGAAAGTAAAGATGAAAACAGTGCTGGAAAATAATAGCTCTTCAGTGAGTACATCCAGCCATTTGCCAGGCACTTTGCTAAGAACTCTGCATGGGTTATCTTTTTTGGTTTCCACAATGACCACTGGAGGAAATTGGTATTTTTATCCCCATATCATTGAGGAAGGAATTAAAGCATACAGAGAAGCTCTGACTGATTGAAATATAATCTAAGTCACATATATAATTTTAAATTTTCTAGAAGCCCTATTTTAAAAAGTTAAAAAAAGATGAAATTAATTTTTAATAATATATTTTAGTTAATCCTGTATATCCCAACTATTATTGTTTCGGCCACGTAATCAATATGAAAACCGTTAAGATATTTCACATCCTTTTTTTCATACCACGTCTTCAACATCCAGTGTGTATCTATACTTACAACACATTTCAATTTGGATGCTAAGTTTTTATCATGAACATTTGTTTGATATTTAGATTTCATAAAATTTGAGCTGAAAGAGTAATGCGTACGTAAATTTCTCCAAAACCTGTTAAATATTTTCCAATACCTGGACAGAATATCAGCTCTTAAATCAAAATTAAATAAAATTAAAAGCTTGGTTCCTTCATCACACCAACCACATTTCAAGTGCTTAATAGCCACCTATGGCTAGTGGTTGCTGTATTGGACAGTGCAGGAACAGTGGCTACAGAACTTGTCCAAAGTCTCCCAACCAGTGTGGCTCTTGGCAAACCTGTACCTGCTAACTTCCCTGCAGCCCAGCACGCCCACCTCCTTCCCTGTACCCACCTCCCCTTTCTTCCCTGCTACAAGGCAGCCAAGTTCACCCCACCTCCATTCCACCTACCTCCTCTCCTGCAGCTGGCCACACCCACTCCTTTCACTCCACCCACTCCCCCTCCCATCGTGAAACCTGGCCACGCCCACCTGTCCCGCTCCACACACCTCCCCTCCTCTCTTGCAACCTGACTACACCTCCTTCTCCGTGGCACCCTCCTGCCCTCCCTATCTCTGCTGACTCAGGCCTGAGATCTCTTGCAGAGGCATTTTCTGCTCAATATCCATTTAGTATTGCAGAGTGTTTGGTGCTGCTCTCAAAAATTCAAAGTTTTCTATATAGATTATATAGAATAATAAAACGTTAGGAATTTGGGATTACAGAATCGAATTGCCTCTTTGGAAGGCAAAATTGAGGACCAAAGAGGTAAATTGATATATCTCTGGCTTTTATAAGAGTTGGTGGCAGAACAAGAATATTTGCTCAGGTCTCAAAATGATGAGAACCACATACTCTTTTTAACTATTATACATACTATTCCCTTTTCTTAATCCACAGATGATGAGCTATAGTTTCAAAGGATGTGCACAATCTTACGTGAAACTACATAGATGCTAACTGCAAAATAATAACGTCCATAGCATAGCAAATCCTGTCCCGTTTCTTATTATTTTAGAGGAATAAATCCATTTGGAGATGAAAGCCAATTCTGTCATTTTATAAAAAGATACTCTTGCTCCAAACTGGTTTCTTGACTTTTTCTTTAAGGATTAAATACAAAGATAATGAGCTCAAGTTAATTTGTAGAGTAAACCAATGAGAAAAGCAGATATATAGAGACACAGATACTACTGTGGGGGTCCCATGGGTCCCATGACAGAGAAACAAAGAGGAAAAAAAAGGAAAATCACTTTCTGGTAATCTCTTCAGACTAAAGGGTTTGCAGAATTCTATTTTGGGAACAGACATCTATCTTTGTCACCTTACAGAACTTCCAATCCCAACATTCCGTGCTGTGACAGAAGCAGAACAGTATCGTGACAAAATCTGAGTATTGGTGTCAAGCTTGTTGTGCCGTTTGAGAAATACAGGACTTTGGGATAATTCCTTGAATTCTCTGAACCTCAGCGTCCTGACTTGCAGCGTGGTAGTGATTCCTCACACTGCTGTCGCCGGTCTAAACAAAAACTGAGGAAGAGCACTTAGCACTTTACTCATTGAAGGATTGCATTTCTTTTTCGTCTATAAAATAAGGAAAATACCTGCTGCCCACCTGCATCACAGAACTTAAAGTGATGACTTCTGTAAGTAAAAACATACTCTGTTTATTATTTTGGATTAATTTTAAGGGCACGTGTTGTTCCGCATGACTATGCCTAAGTTCTCCCCTGATGAGGAAACTGGAATATTAAGGAGGAGATTCATCAAGTAAATAGGTGTTATTCAAAAAGAGGACTCAGTGAAAAAGCCAGTGAACCCGATGATATTCCCCAACTGAAAGCCACTGGAGACCAAAAAGCAGAGACAGGGACCAAGGACAAGGAGAGATGTAGAGAAGGAAGAGGCTCACTGAGCAGGGAGAGAAATGAAGTGTGAAACCAAAGTGGCCTGTGGTTGTCAAAGGGGACTTATTAAGGTCTGCTTTAAAACCAGTCTGCTTTTGTACCACTCTAAAACAGTGTGACATTTCGATCTATGTCATTCCTCCACTCCGGTTTTTATTTCCTTAAAGATGTCAGTTCTTTCATGGTGGCTACAATAGTTTGTCCTATTTTTGTCTATGCTGTTGAAAAAGAATGCTTATGGCTTTTGAGATGAAGATTATATGCATCCGTTTCTTTCGTGTAGCTCTGAGAGTTGAGTGAAGCATGGCAAATCCGTAATTAATGGAACCAGGGTGGTATCACGTCTTCAGGGGCTGACATGATAGAAATTGGAGGCTTTTGTTTTGAGTGGCAGGCAAATGAACCAGTGGGTTTGGAAAGAAGCGGGGAATAAAAAGTCTGATTGCAAATATGTCTTTTTTTTTGCACAACTGGAACAAAAAAGAAATTATAAGCTCATCACAAAACAGTTAGAACCTTTGGAATCACCCAAGTTCACTTTCAGAAGCGTTTCAGATCTCTTTGTAGAGAAAGGGCACTTTGCAGATGTGGTCAAGGTCATAAAGACCTTCAAGGCTTTAGATGACTTCCTTAAAGATGGAAAGTGAAAGGAGAAACAGGATTGTGGAGTGACATCATCACTGAGTAAATTAAAAAGGACCAGTAGAAATCTGTTACTGCCATTTGAGACTGAAGTTTGTGTGGTGGTTCTACGTGCATGTGTCTGTCTTCCTGTGGCTGTTTTTTTGGAAGCCAGTTAAAGAAACCTTCAAACCTCGTGTTGCCTTGAAACCCTCAGCCCCATGTATATCCATTGCACCATAAATGTTTTCATGTGCACATGCCATGTAGCTGCATACTTGGATAAAGACCCGGCTATGATACTACATTGATTAGCCTGCTAACCAGAATTTTAAACGGAGCCCTGTATGTGTGGAAAAAGTAATCTACTACCTCAGTTAGCCAGTTAGGATAGAATCTGTTATTTTAGAACCTTGAGAAGGTAAAGGCAATGAAAACGAAATTCTTGGTTTAGAATTCATAAATCCTAGCAGATATCATCTCACTGAATCACTCACCTTCTAGCAGTAAATATCAAATTATCACCATCTTACAGAGAATTCCAAATACTCAATACCAAGTAGACTGAAAGAGGCGATGTGCCAAGGGCCACATCATTTGTGAGAAACTGGGAATAGGGGCCAGGGGTGTTGCCGAAGGTGAGAACTGCTGGGTGGAGTTGAGCTCAGGCCTCACACCTACCCAGCAAAGCTCTTTCTGGCAGAGAAGCGCTCCCTTAGCTCCAGCTCCTGCCCTGCCTGGGATTATCTTGTCCTTAGATTCATATTCCCTGTGGTTTTATGAATCAAAAGCTTAAACTATTCTTAGTTCCTAGAGGTTATTTTCTGGCGCTCTTTTTTAAATACCACATGGAAATTATTTCAGTCAGTAAAAATACTGAACGTATCGTTTTCTCTTGGCTTTCTCCTTGCCATTTTTGCTTCACACATACTCGATTTCCCAGCAAGTGCTTCCTTTTATGTGCATAATCATGGTTCTAATTTAACGTCGTTTTATTTTCCCAACGGTTACCTCACTCCACATTCAAAAGTTTAGATTTAGATGGCTTGATTCATAATTCAGCTGGTGATTTCCATTTAGATGTTTTCCCAAAACATACCATAAATAGGTATTGGGAAACTACATTGCAGAAGTATAAAAAAACCAAGACACAATAAAACTTCTCTGTTTTCCTTTTTTATGTTTTTTAAATAGTAAGAAGAGTATACACTATATGAAAAACATACAACCGGATATTGGTATAAGATAAAAAGTGAAAATATTTGAGGTCATTTTCTTTAAATCTCTTCCATAGATTCCCACACTCCTCTCAGATCCCCGCAAATAACCATTAGCACCTCTGTATGTATAGTTTTTCTTACAAAATGGATTAACAGGACACTTAGCATGTGACTCATCATGAGAAGATCTTTTAAATAACAGACTTAAACATGATCGTTATGGAGTACACCTGGACACAGAGCCAGTTTGGGGCTTAATTTCCTACTGTAGTTTGGTAAGGAGGCCTATTATAGTCACTGATGTGACGTACTTTGTGCCATAGTCACAAAGTAAAGTGGCAACTTCAGACACCCGATTGTAAAATGATAGTTTGGATATGACCTACCCAATGTCAAGCCACTGGGCAAAAACTGAAATTTTTACTTATTATGGAGTTCATCAAGCCATGCGAAGGCAAACTTCTTAACATTGGGTGAGACAAGACCCAATGTTAGGTTCAACCCAAATAGGTTGAACTCTGTTTGATCCTGATGTTCTGTGCCCAATGGGCAAGGTCATTTCATGTGAGTTCTTAGTTGTCTTAACACCTACAATATTTTAGACCTAAAGGGTTTCCAAAGATGTGTGTATTCCTGCCTCTTTCACCACTGATACAGTTAAAGGCGAACCTTTACTTTTTTTAACCTGGTATCTGCTTTTTTTAACCTAATGTCTGCTTCAAGATGAGTTATTTAACTTTATAGCCATGAGCTAGCTAGCATTGAAGGGTTTATCCATGTTTGTTCACAGCCTCAGTAGAATGTAATTGGCCGTAAAGCCAGCAAGTGTTAAGGTCTAGGTCCAAAGAAACTTATTGTATAGATCATTATGTTCTTTGTCCCACTTAGCATTTTCCTGCGTCTTAAAATGAGAATTATTCTCCTCTCTCTCAGGGGTGCTGGGTGATAACTGCTAGGACTTAAAGACGGTGTGATCAGTTTTACGATTCACATGTCAGAGGCGCCGTCTTACTGATTTCCAGACAGAGGAATTAAAGACTTAAGAGTTCTAGGAAATAGCGGTAAAGCACACATCTCCCTTTTTTTGCCCTGGGAATTACATTTTGGAATTCACAGTCGCATAAAAGGAGAAATTTAGTCTTATGTAAATCTTAACAGGCCATGATGTATTTGGGGATGGTTTTCTGTGTATTCAAAACAGCACGTGTGATAGCATGCTAATGCAAAGAAGCCGTGGTTTTATCAAATAAGGTTATCTCTCTACCCTGAGTAAGGCAGAGATCCAGGACTACAATTGGGGTCACCACTCATCTCCGCTTTTCTAGTCCCACGTAATGTTTAGGCATCAAGGATATGCAAGCCCTTCAGAAAAGTCTTTCAAAACAATTTGGAAGAAAAGAGGGGGCTGTTAGTGGATGATGTATAGGCTGAGCACTTTATAATGTTTGCCAAATATCTGAAGGCGTCACAGAGTCTGTTGTACCCACTTGCATTTTTATAGAGTAATGTTGATCAATTAGCTCAATTCTGCTATAGATAGTAAGTAATTACATTCATCGGAAGCCACAGCAATGTGATTAATGGTACATTCCAATTTCCAAATGGAGCATTTCACTTGGCACTTAAACATGGCTCTTTGAAAAGCATTTTTTTGTATATGAGACACATGGTTGAATCATGATTTAGTTCCCTGAAAATAATCCTATAAGGAGAAAAATAAAGAGTTTTATATGATGCCTTCTAGCTCTTCCTACAAAAATGGGTATGATTCAAGTTTCTTCTTTAAACATTTTCAAATAAATTCTCAAGAAACAGTATTTTAGTCTTAAGAGTCAAATCTGTTGTATGGAAGTTTTAGGGAAGCCAGTTAAATTCTTAATAATTGTGGAGCACCTGCTATATTCGAGTTCTGAAACTAAGCTCTGTAAAGGATAGAATGGCAATTAAGTGACTAGCTGTGTATCTAAGAAGATGTCACAATAATAGGGCATTTGACATGTTTTAAGTGAATACAATCTGAACAGGAAAAAAATGTAATTTCCACAAGAGAAGCACAAAGAAAGTGCCATCATATTTCAACAGAGGGATAAGGAAAATAAAAATCCATCCAAGAAGGGCTGGATTATGGACTATATACAGAATCATACTGAGAGATGAGGGTAGAAAAGTTAATTGTAGACAGTCTTGTGTATGAACATTGCCCTCACCATAGAAGGGTGCCCAAAAATGCCTGTTGTTGGGCATTCAGTCAGCAAACATGTACTTAATGTTTCCTACATGTTAGGCTCTGTTCCCTCTTCGACACAACAAAAAATTTGGACGCTTTCAAGATTATCACCAAACCTCCTTGAATTTTCCACACACTGTGAAGTTAAAGTACTTCCCATTGAATAGGCTATTTATTCCATGCACTTAAAAAGTTGAATGACTGTGATTTTGGGAAAAAAGGGCAGCATCAAATGCAGAATATAATTGTTCTCTAAAGTCAACTTATTAATTACTGTTATTTTTGTAAGTAATTAGGAAGTTGATTAATAAGGGTTCTTGCCTTCTACCAAAAGCGTTACTATTTTATCTGATGTAGTGATGTGGACATAAACCATCAAGGAGAAGCACTTTTGCCGTGTGAACGTCCACACTAGAAATAACTCGGCAATTCAGTGGACAGTGCGTTACCCTATGTCTCTACCCTTAGCCATTCCAAATCATTCCCTCTCCTGATCTTATGTCCTTGAGATTTGTGTTCTTATAACAGGAATGTTCTCCCTTCTGAAGATGCAGTGGCTGAAGGGAGAAGAAATAGAAAAAAAGGGGAAGGAGTTCTGCATTTTTGAGGGCATATTGCTAAAAGAGAAAATTTAAACTTTAATTTATTAATGACATTCAAAATCAGTAATCATCTTTTCTTACAAACATTTAAAGGCCAGTACTAAAGCTATAGAAAAATCATTATTTTATTCCTAGCCCCTAGGGTTTTTTAAGCCTTCAGTATGGAATTACTGATGAGTCAGGTCGAATCCATTTCAAAGAGGTTTGTTATTTTAAGATCAAGCTGTGTTAAAGAATCGTTTGCATTTAGAAAACGAACAACACATTCAGTTTTGACTGGCTATCAAATATCTTTTATTATCATAGCAGCTTATCATTGAAATAGTTCTAATTCACTTTAAATTCTAAGACATGTTTTTTGTTACATTCGTCTAAGTACAGATACTTGTCTAAATTTTACCAAGGAAAACTCACACAAGAAGTTTCACCTGTTCTAATCCTCTATATCCTGTATTTTAGCTCTCCTTTCAAACATGAAATTTTAAATAAATATTTTTAGAATGTAACATGTAGGAAATGGCTTTTTGGTAAAAAATAAATTTCAGGCCAAATTGTAAAAGCACAATAATTCTAGACCAAATGGTCTAGAATCACCATCCCTGAGACTCATGTAGTTGGATTCCCCCACCCTCCACACACATCCCAAGTGCCTCCTGGCCTTCTTGAACCTTCTCTGCCCTGTCTTGCTCTGTTCTGCAATGGGCATGAATATTATGTCATCACCCACTATTATTTACGTATTAAGCCTTTCTTTCCAGGCTTTATCAAGCAAATATTATTTGGAAAAAGGAGGGACAGATACCTTCGATAGCCAAATAGTTCTTTCCTGAATTAAGCCACATGGGAGTTGCCTCTGCTTCCTATACTTAAGTCCAACCTTATTGAATTATATACCAAGAGGATTAAATCTAAGCCTGGGCAGTTGGTAATTGTTCACTCTTAAGGATTTATATAAATAATTTGAGAAAAGTGGGCTTGAAACTGCACTGGAGAACTTCAGAAATTCATTATAACTTTGATTTTCCCCCTTCCCAACCCTTCATATTGTTATTGCTGTTGCTTCTGCTGCCATTGTTACTGAAATTAAAATTTGCCATTCAATACTTACACTAACTCAAAACTTTCAATTAGTTGTCTTTCACAAAAAGTTGGAGGCCATGTCAGGTTCTCATTGACATTCTTCATCTACGTCATGGCTATCTACATTTTTCATGCATTTTTTTTCTTACAACAGGCAGAATTTGATGTACAGTGCAATTGACTACTGGAACAGTGAAGCTAAGTTGTAAGCATTTGTCATTTATTACAAAACATCTCAGCAACAAAGTCTTGGCATCATATTTGGATTATACTCCTAGGACAGTTTAAAGTCATGTGGTTTAGTGGGAAGAACAAAGAGGCCAGAAAGGTACTTGACTCAAAGGTTGGTTAGGTGCACTGAGGGGTGGGTGACTCATTCCCTGGCCTCAGCCATCCCAGCATGGAAACCGTGATGTGGAAATGGTACAGTAGCAGGGAAAAAATGGCATTGGTGATTTGGTGGGAAGCTTTCTGGGATAAGTCTATTACTAAATCATCTCCTCTGACATTAGTAGGAGAAATGCCAATACACATTGTGAGGGATGGCAGAATCCTCTCTTGACCATCTTTCAAAGTGTAAAAAAAATGCAACCATAGCATGTCTGGAAATAGGTCCATAAAGTCATTAAATTATTCAAAAGACTTCTGTAGTCTTTCATCATGATTCACATCTTGTTACCAGTACAGGGACTCTGTATGAAGAAAGGACAATAGTGTTCCCTTAGTTTTCCAAAGATAGATGTAGAGAAGACATAAAAACATTTGTTAAGCTTTTGTAGTTATACTCTCATAACATGATAGAGTTTTAAAGCCAGGTGTTTTAGAGATCATTTATAATCTGTTATCCTTATTTTATTGAAAGAGGAAAATGATCAACTCAAGTGCTGGGTTCCTAAGCCCAATGTGTGACATTTCTAAAAATGTATATGAGGATCATTTCAATTTATAGAAAAATCACTTGGTAATACCATGAGTAACCTTACATGTTAATGCTCTTATCATCTTTTTCTTTCTGAATATAAAATTGGTACTCAAAAAATTGTTTACTTCCTTTTTGAAACAAATATCATTTCTTAGAGGTTTTGCCTAACGTCGTGTTCCTGTCATTCACACGAAGAGCTGTACTATTAATTGCCACACTGATTTCTCAAACGTGCTGACTCTGCATCAAAATGGCTTTTATATTTAAAAATTAAAGAAGAAATTTAGTGCACTATAATGCTTTCTATGGCTTAATCAATACTGGAAATATTCTCGTGTTCTATGTATTTAAGGAGGTGACATTCTGGTTAAACATGTTAGAACAAAAACACAATTTATGACTACATTCAAATATTAGCATATAGTTTACATTTGGGGACTCCTCACAAGTAAATTATTGGTCTCGTGTAGACCTGTGTTAACTGTGAATATATCAGCAGTAGAAATCCTTAGGTTTGTTGCCTAATACGGAGGGATCAGGACAGGCTTAGACTGCAGTCCCGTTACAATAGTCTTACCAACAGACACGATCTTAAATGTGACTTTAAGTTAAGGGTGCCAAACTCAAATGCCTACAGGCCATGAAGGGAATACATGAAGCGGGCTAGACAAGGAGACTAATAGAAGCAGTGGGCAGAATAGCAAACTCGGAAAAGTGAGGCTCATCCAAAGGCTATGGCCACTGCTCTGCTTGGGCAATAGTTTCCATGTCAGAAAGTGGGACTGGTATGGTCATATCTTGAATTTTCCAAAGCAAGCAGTAACCAGGGCTTTTATGTAAAAATCTCCCAATTTTTAAATGCTGGCAAAAAATTAAAATATTTTAAAACACTTTTGGCAGAAAAAATACAACTGTGGGACCAAGTTGAGTCCTAGGCTGCCTGATTGTCATTTCCTTAACTCAGTTCTCCAACTTCAAGGGCCAGTGACAGCTATACTGCCTACAATGAATTACGACATGTTTGGCTGATAGGAGTGGGAAACGATTTTGATGTTAATGTAAATGTCGGTTTAAGGATTATATTTTAACTTTGAGCAATGTGCACTCTGGCTCCTAATTCAGAAAGATTTCCACAGGTATAATTGAATAACAACAATTCAGACTATCTTTTCTTGACTGTAAAACAATAGAAGGGAGTGTGGCAATAAATATCTGACACTTAATTTAATTTTCAGTAACATAATACAAGTAAAAGATGTGGATACTAATATATCGAACGCAACAAATCCTTTTAGAAATCTGTTTACAAACCAAACCAGAGATATCACCAGCTATTGAAGGGGGGGATTGGAGAGTGGACTCAGATGTTCCATATTTTCCCTTTAAGTAGGTCAAGAATTATTTTCCATGCTGACTGCTGTGCTTATTTCATGTTTACTATACAACCACGAAAATTTGTCCATGCCTCATCCTATCAAGCTGAGGTTTCACAGACCCGATAAAGCCAAAGCCACATACCTAAATAGATGTCACATTTTGTCCAGTCTAAGCCAATCACTGGAGTATATGTTTAAGTTGTGTCTTTCCCTAATTGATGTGCACAAGTATCTTGGCCGTACTGCTATGGACAGTCACTCCTGGGAGAGATGGATGATTTGGCTGGAGCTCACTCTGGGGAAACAATAGACCAAAATTGAGAAAGGTGCAGAAGTGTTGTCCTGAAACCTGCCAGTGAGCTACTGCCCTCTCGTCTCTTTGTTTTAACACCAGTGCAACCTGGCATCTGCCCTAGTTCAGACTCTCCTATTTCGTCACATAAACTCCTGCCATTCTTGTCTATGTTGAAGAACATGCCTTTCTTATCTCCTTATGTGAAAATAGTTTAAATTCTGTCTTCCTGGGTTTCTCACTATGTATGACAGTTGCAGAGATCATTCCCAAGCTGTGTGACACAGAATAATAAGTGCCCTGTAAGAAAATGCTGCTGTGCAAAATAAGTATGGGAAATAATGCATGCGACACACTCCTCAAGAGAGCTGCAGCTCAACTGGGAATTGACAGCTCGAGGAGTTCTGCAGCGAGAAGGCCACTTTAGCTCCGTTCAGCCCAGTGCTTCTCAAGTTTAGTTGCCATTGTAAATCTCTTATTCGTAATCCTGACTAGCATACTGGGAAACTCTAGAACACAGCTGGGAAACACCAATATTGACAAGAGGGGATGCTATTCAAGCCTTCTCAATTGGGAATGACATGCTTAAACCTATCTTTAGAAAGGAAGATTGCTACAATGATAAGGATGATTAAAAGAAAATATACAGGGTGAGCACAGTGGCTTACACCTGTAATCCTAGTACTTTGGGAGGCCATGGCAGCAGTATCGCTTGAGGCGAGGAGTTTGAGACCAGACTAGGAAACAAAGCAAGAGCCCATCTCTACAAAAATTTAAAAGAGAAAATATACAATCATTCGAATTTAGTGATGGGCTGGTTATGCCCATAAGGGATAAGGGAAGTTGAAAATGAATGTCAAGTCCCCAATTTTATCACTTCAGTGGATGATGATGTTATTAACATGACGATAAAGTCAACTGGAATAGTATTCGGAAGGAAAGGGAATGGGTTTTTTGTTAGTTGGTTTGTTTTTTAGCCCTTAAAAGAGCATATGGAAGAAATTTTTCATTTGTTTGATTTTTAGCTCTTTCTAATGCAAACTTCCAATCACAACACTTGCCAAACCATCGCCTCTAAGCTCTCTAAAGGCAAAGAAGTTATTTCATTTTTCTGGTTAACCTAACTACCTAGCACAATATCTGTACCCATTTACAGTGTAAATAAATAAATGGTTGCAAACAGGTATATAGTTGCAAAAAGAGAACGGCCTTAGCTAAGTCAAGGGGAATAAAGAGTGCAGGTGCAGGTGGGGCGTAGCCCATCAGACTGGAGGCAAGCTCAACAGCAGGTCTTAGTTAGCACAGGAAGAAGCAGGATGCCAGGACGATAAAAACAATAATAACGTGCAGCCTTCAGGATGCTGTCGTTGGTATAAATCACAGCTGTCTTCTGCCCTTATGTCATTCCTCTCAAGGCTCAAGTTCAGAGAAAAGACAATCTAGTGGGTCAAGGTGACATCAGAGCACCTTGTGGGATATGCTCTGGAAGAGAAATGTTCCCCATTGGAAAATCAAGGTACAGTGATCACAACAAGGAGAAAGAATGCGTGTGTCAGACCCACAATGATGTTGCCTTTCTCTGCAACAGAAGAAAAGTTCAGGCTTTTGTACAAAGACTTGACCTTGGCAATGGCCACATAAAATCAGCCCAAAGAGCGAAGTGGGGCAAAATGGAACATCAGGCATTTTTTAAAGGATTGGTTTCCCAATGTTGGCTTCTGTTTTCTAGCTATATTGAAGGCAAAAGTAATGATACGTTAAAAAAAAAAAAAAAAAAAAACGAATATTCAGATTTAGCCAAGATATTATCACTAAATTAAGTGGGTGTGAAAATGGTGCCAAAATTCTCTTCAATGCTCTGTTTATAAACCATGTCAAAGACAATGTCATCTAGTGAGAAGGCACAGCTGTTTACTTCTGAAATGAAATCTCGCTGAAGATGGGGAATGAGAGACAGGTAGCATCTTTTTGGGTGCACCATCTGGGCTAAGTGTGGACAAAGAGGGGCTCTGATTGAAAATAGTCTTTCTTTTCCAGTTAGCACTGAGGTTAAAAAAAGAAAAAAGTGAAAGCTTAGTTTTTCAGTCCAGTCATAGGTTTATCTGAAAATTTAAAAACACAAAAACCTAGAATTTTCGAGATGAAAAAGCTTTAGGACGAAAGCCTAAAAAGTTTACTATTTTGCCCAAGATCAATCAGACATCAGTGAATGGACTGATTCTTGAATACAGACCTCCCGATGCCACCCAAAGTTCTTCTCACTTGTGAACACAGATGCACTCTGCCTAAGAGAAAAAAAGAAACAGCTTATCCATGGCAGGCTACACTCAGTGATCATGGGCACTGAGAGAGAAGAAGTGAACACAAATTCAAAACTTGTTTCTGGAAATATATTCCTTAATGCCAACCAAAGCAAGAGGGATGCCAATTTTAAATGCTGCCAAAGATCTAAGTAGCAGATCTCCTTCCCAATCTATGATACCCTGGCAAAAGAGAGCAAAGTCAGATTATATGTCTCCTTGTCAGTGTGCTTTAATACTTTTCAGTGGCCTTGGAAAGTTGTGGAAAGGAATAAGGGTTAGACAGAGAAAAAGAAAGTGCAATGCTCTTTTCCCTTGTGTACAACATCAAATCAGTAATTATAATGTTGGTATTTGCAATATGCCAGTAGGAGACCCAGCAAAGTTGAGACATAAAGACGATACTGTTTACTGTTCTGGAAATTTACAGTACTGCTAAGGTTGAAAAGTAACCATGAAAAGATTTTTTTTAAAAAAGCATATGATATTGGTTAAAACTTGGCTTTCTTAACTTCCTTGGCATTTGAGTCTTTTTTGTGGGATGAAGGGAGATGACAGAAATAGGATAATTGGAACCTTTTGTAGTTGTGCACAGTGGAGATTTAAAAATGAAATAACCAGTGTTGCCAGACACAATGAGCACAAAGAGGTCAGTTGTGGAAGGAACGGGTGTGCAGGGAAGGAGGGGCTATTTAGCCTAATTATCCATATCCAAACCAAGTGGGTCTTCTGGCCACTCCCTTCATGTTTGGAATGTCCTGTCTCTCTCACTGCCACTTTCAAAGCCGCTGGTGCCTTTTTTGTGCCTCTACTTCCTCCTCCTAATGCTCCGTGCATGAACAGCTAGGGCCATCCTGCACCCCCAGAAAATACACGGAGGCAGCCCAGCTTAAGACCATCTCCTGGACAGAAGTGACTTATAGTCAAACTTACAGCTAACACCTACTGAGCATTTTACTATATCCCAGGCACTGCACTAAGCACTTTACAAATATTCTCTTATTATGCCTCCCAACATGTAATGAAGTAGATACTATGGTTATCCTCATTTTACAAATGAGGAATTTCAAGTTCAGAGAGGTTGGGTAACTTGCACAGAGGCACCCAGCAAGTTAAGTGGGAAGGCCAGAAATCAATTGCAAGCCAACTGACTCCAGCACAGTGGTCTAACCCACAGTGGCAAACACCACGCTCCCAGCTTCATCCTTGAAATGTGAATTCTCAATTCCAAATCCTTGGGTCTTTGCCTAGGTGACCAGCTTGTCTCTTCTGGGATATCATTCTAAGCTATTGAAGATTATAATGGCTTTGTATCTCTTCCAAGCAAGTGAAGTGATGGCTGCATTTTAATAGAGACAGCCCAGAATAGAAACAGCCCAGAAACAGAAACCCAGGCTCATACACTAATTCAAATACTGGAGTTTTGAGACAAATGGAGAAGTGAGAGAGGGCACTGACTCGAAGGCCAGGAAGTCTGAGGTTCTTCCAAACAAGTCAACTCAGCCTTTTTTTTTTTTTTTTTTTTTTCTCCTTTCTTGATCTGAACAGCAACCTCCGTCATCTGCCAGGAGATCCCTGGCCCTGAAAGATGCCATCAAAGAAATACTGGATTTAAACACTGGCAAGGGGAAGGATTTTGCTTTCCTCTCTCCCCAGGGACGTTTTGGCAATGTCCAAAGACATTGTTGGTTGCCACAGATGGGCACAGAAGGGAGCTACAGGCATCTAGGGCATAGAGGGCAGCCAGGATATTATTGAACGTCCTGCAGTACACAGGTCACTCCCTGCCACAGCAGATGATCTGGTCCAAGATGTCAACAGTGCCGAGTTTGAGAAAACCTGACTTAGACAATAACTGAAGAGACATGACAAGCATGACCAGGTTTACAGAAGGCCACAGAGAAATGGCCAATGAAAAGGAAATGATGTGAAATCAGAGGTGGGCAGGGCGGGTGGAAAGGGAAGCTGGGAGTGAGTGTGCGGCACAGCGATTGATGGATGGTTGGCTTTACTCTGGGTTTTCTCCTTGGTCTCCTGAACATGCAGCATGATCCAGCTAGTTAGTTAATTCCACCCGATTGAGTACACGTTAGGAAAAGAGAATATTTGATTTTATAAATGAGACCTCAGTCTGGTATAAAAGATAGCTAGCACTAGGAGGTGGTGCCCCAGAGTGTATGATTTTCTGCCTAACGAAACTATTAGGTGAACCAGCTTCTGAGTCATTGTTTCTCAAAGTGCGGTCTGCAGAGCATCTTTGATGAACATCACCTGGATGCTCTTTATAAAGCCAGATTACTGAGCCTCCATCAGACCTACTGAGGTCCTGGATAGCACACAGGAATCCATATTTTTAACAACCTTTCTGTGTACCATATGATTCTTACACACACTGGAGAACCTCTGCTCTTGGGGTTGTTCTTATAACTGCGGCTTTCAAAGTCCTGCTATTGTCCAGGCCCCAACTCAAGTTGCAGTGCTCCTATGAAGTCCTGCTTGGGCTTGACCGACACAATTCCCTCCTTTGTTTTTGAGTTCCATAGCCTGGATTCTTCATTTGCCACTTAGTTTCTGCCCTCTTGCCTTTCTGTAGGTTGTTTTATGTGTACCACCATCTCCCCACATGGGCTGTGGGCAGGCTGTCTGTCCTAATCCTCTCTTTATCCCTGATACCTGGTGCTGTATATCACAAGGAATGTTCAACAGGGTCAGAGCCTCTTTGAATCTCCTCCCCTCCTCATAAACCAGATTAAGCAGGTATGGGTGCCCTTAGTAGAGCTATCCAATCCTTGTTTCTCTGCTATTGCAGTTCTTGTTTACCTGGTGAGGTGCAGCAAATAGCCAGAGGTTAATTTGTCCTTTAATTGGGGACCTTAAGCTACTGGGCATCAAAAGGTTAAGAATTTATGGCCATATGCACAGCTAAATAAAGGAAATCCAACAATTAATTCTCTGCAAAACACAAAGAAGCTCTTGATAGAAAAGCCAAGACCCTACCATTATTCTCCAATTTCCATAATGCAAGGCATTAAATGCTGAAAGTATTGTATTAGCTTTGCCTCCTCCTGGTGGAGGCCTTAAAAAATACAAATGCATCATGGCACCATTAAAGAAGTGGTTTGTGGGGTGGACTGGGTCACAGAGATTGCACCTAGGCTAACAGTCTGATCCACTAGCAAGAGATTGTTATTTGAAATATCTGGTTACCTTCATGCTCAGGGGTTGGCATTTACATGACATTTTGTTTCCTCCTCAAAATTGCTTAGGTAAAAATGCTGCATTGCCCTCAATTTGTAAAGACACATCCTTCTGCAGTAAAAACACTGCCACAAGAATAAAATACATGTAATCCCGATATTCTATAAATTAACCAGCGTTTCCAATAGAGCTTCACAGATTGAAAAAACCTTGGTCTCTTGTGCACAATGTGATTTTAAGGGTAATTATGAAACAGCGGTGACATTCATGTTGAAAGGATGGTAATTAGCAGTTGGAATGACTACAGAAGGGCAATTTTAGGTGCTTGTTTTATTTTAAAGGAAATAACTCTGGTTGGTAGTTAACTTTGCCAGCAGTGGGAAGCTGCAGTGGGATCCAAGCCAGCAAGCAGGGAGAATGCCTCTGTCTCTAGGGGAAAATGCTGCTGGGCAATAGTCCCTACATGATAAAAGGTAATAGCGTTGACTCAGAGTTCCTCGGCCCCATCTTCTGGGAGGCTGTATTTGTGTGTCTTCGCCTGATCATTTGTGGAAGAAATCTTCCACTTCAGCCTGGAATTCCTTTCAGATTTCTTTAAAAGGTAGAGGAACAATGAACATTGTTGGCATTTTGGAGTTGATTATTTTTTAATGGGAAATGAATCCTGGATTCTAGGTGGAGAATTAGCTGCACAACTTTTTAAACAGCATTAGCAACCCAGCTGTATATATTAGTATGAAACATACATTTAGAAATCCCATGATAACAGTGGTACTTTTGTTGTTGTCATTGTCATTGTTGTTGTGGCCTGGCTTCTGAGGATGGAGGCAAGGGGGTGTGAGTTAGAGCATGGTCTCTACAAGAATGAATATTTTTCCTTAGAGATTTCCCATTTTCAGCAACAGACCAGGCTGCAGCTGAAAATGTTAAAATACACATGACATCTTGAAGACTGTTGGATGCCTTTAGCATAAAGCATCAAAAACTTCAGGATGGGTGATTCCCTAAATCCCCAACAAGAAATAAGAAAAAGAATAAACTCTAAGATCAATGTTCTTTATTTTCCAAACATCATATTATGATTCTTATTGGAAGGAAGCACAAGTATCTATGGATTACAATGTTTTTTTCTGGAGGTGAAAGTCCATGACCAATGACGGTCCATTACTGAGAACGGGCATCGCCTTCACTTCTTGCTGTTAGATTCTCACGTGGCCTCACTAAACCCTGTAAGAAATGAGTTCCTTACCTACTCACATCCCCCATCAAATCCTGAGTAAGTGAGAATTTTCACCGTATGAATCTTATTGAAATTCAATAATATACAAATATCATTACAATTTAATACATGTCTGAAAGACGATGAATGGACCACTATAAATTATTTCAATGCAGTAAAGATAATTATGCCTATGCACATTTACACAAACAACACACACAAATCACACACACCATCCACACACAACAAACATGCATCATACACTGCATACCACACGCACACACACACACATACATATACACACACGGAGTCTGTTCCTGTTGTTGGCTTGTCTACATTCTCTCTCAGTATGCATAGCACCATTTATTTTCCATGAAGTTTCTAAATATTAATATTTTGTACTAAAACCAGTGCTATTTGGATCACAGTTTAGCTGATAGGAAAAACTATTGCATTCCACAGGTACTGCCCACTGGAAGCTCTACATTTAGAAATAGGAGGTTTTGTTGTGTTCATTTAAACTCTCCTAGAGAAATCTAACCTCTTGTTGGTAACTTGGTAACTTGTAGCTGTTCATTTGAGTTGACCTTTCTAGCAGGAAAATAGTGAGTGTGAGTACTACCAACTTTAGGAGCCCCTCCACCCGGGGCCAGGCTCAGGAGAGACCACAGTGAGGGAGGAAGTAGCTTCTTGCTGCTTCCTTTAAACAGGGTGCACAGCGGTGAGCGGAGCTGCGGACGACCGTGGACCAGCCTTGCTGTTCACATGAGATAAAGGCTGTGCAGCAAACTAATCCCTGCCCCCACCCCCAGCAAAAGGAAAATCTATGGGAAATGGAAGAGAAAAAATAAAATGAGTTTTCTAAACATTCTGTAAGAATGAAGAAGTAATCACAGCAAATGCTGAAATGCTCAACAGGTAAAAGAACAATTGGAACAAAGATAAGAGGGACTAAAGAGGCGGTAAGAAAAAGCAGGTGGAAATGAGTAGGAAGGGCTTTACCATCTGCTCAAGTTAGGACCTGCAGCTCCAGGTGTGACATCCTGTGTACTTGTCTACATCTTGACCACCAAGTTCCTAGTTGCTCTAAATTCCTAATGGCACTTTTTAAGCCACCCTTAATGGAGTGGATTCAGATGAATTGTCAACGAAAGCCAAGTTTCTGCCCCTGGTTTCTTGGATTTGACAATGAAGTCATTTGCAGATTGGATAGCGTACATAAGTGAACACACCTTTCATTGAACATTTTAAAACACAATATATGGACCTTTTTAGAAGGTTCTTCTCATAGCACGTTGCTTTTTTTTTCCTGTGTTTTTCTCCAACGTTATTTGTCTTCTTCTCTTCCAACTTTGTCTGTATGGTTCTGCTCTACCATTCTATTTCTCATGTTTCTCGCCTTAATTTCACTGCCAGTTTTTTCCAGTAAATGATCTAGAAACCAACCTTCTATTTCCTGCCACTCATTTGCTGCAACCTCGACCCCACCTCACTGCTCAGTGGAAACAACACTCAAAGGCCAAGTGTCTTTTTTACCTACGCCTTCTTCTCGGTACATTCTTCATGTTAAAATTATTCTTAAAAGATAAACACACACACACACACACACACACACACACACACACTCCAGAATAAGGCTGTGATAGTGTTTTAAAGTTGTCCTGCCAAGACTGTCTAGCTATTCAAACACTAATTTTAGTACTGCTGGGAAGGGACTTGGCAGATATAAGTTAAGGTTACTAATCATTTGGCCTTAAAATATAAAAATTATCCTGTATTGTCCTGATGGAACCAGTCTAATCACATAAGGCCTTAAAAGCCAAAGCTTTTTCCCGGATAGAGCAGAGAGATGCAGAAGAAGAGATACGTTAGAAAGATAAGACAGAAGTGACAAAGAGTCACGGTGTGAACGGGATTCAATGGCTTAGAAAGGGACCATGTGCCAGGGGATGCAGGTGGCCTCTAGAAGCTGAGAATGACCCCAGGCTGACAGACAGCAGAGGAATGGGCACTTCTGTCCTACAACTGAAAGAAATGAATTTTGCCAACAACCTTGCATGAGGCTGAAAATGTATTCTCCCCTAGAGCTTCCAGAAGGGACACCACCCTGCTGACAGTTAGATTGCAGCCTCGTGACTGTCCAGGCAGAGAATTAGCCGTGCTGTGCCCAGATTTCTGTCCCATCAAAACTGTGACAAAATAAATGGGGGTGATTTTAGCCACTGACTGTGTGGTGATTTGTTACGGATTGAAAACTAATACAGATTGCCAGAACTATTTGTCAAGTTTCTGACATCTTATTATTCAAGTTCCTATTTCTTCTAAAACATAGTTAAGCTTCCCATCTTAACTATTAATAACATCCAAACATCCAGCCTCTTATCCATTGAAAATTAAGAACTTACTTTCTCTGACTGGACACCATGGGGCCAGACTTTGAATACATCTATAAGAATGTGTGAGGTTTTGTATTTTGCATGTACATGTATATGCATGTATGTATATACATAAATACATACTTTTATAACACCTGACGAATACCAGTTATAGTCAATAAATAATAGTTTACATATATGCACATATAGGAAACTTAGCCATTATATAGAAGCATATATGTATTTTTTCTCAATTCCAGGGACTAACATATTATTTCACAACAGCTCTATATGCTAATTGCTCCATTCTCCATATAAGAAATTGGCAGAGAGAAAGGTCAGGTGCCTTGCTGGAGGTCATCCAACAGACAGTTGAAGAGGAATCAAACACAGGTCTGTCTGGATCCAAGACTGCAAGGTCTTTAGTTTTCAGCTTGTCTGTCTCTTACACTGAATACTTCTGGACATTACCAGGTTGTACATCCATCTCTACCCAGCACAACCCCTCCTAACCTCACGTCTCCGGGACATCTGGTCTCTGAACTGCCTGGTAACTTTCCACCTTTATCTCAGTGTTTCCTAAATTGCCTTCCTTCTAATATATGCAAAGGAACTTCAGGACTGTGTCCTCAATTCTATGCTATTCTGTTCTCCAAAAATTCAATTTGCTTTTAGAGCTTTAAATTGAGCTCTTTCCATGACTTTCCACTCCACATCTCCAGTCCTGGCTTTTTCCTGAGTTCCAGGCACATACATGACAGTGGCACTGGATGTGGCCCTTTGCCGATCTTCTGAACACAATAGCCAACATGTCTAAATCGACATTGCACATTAAACCTAGGGGAAAAATGCTCTCATTTTACCACACTGTTTTTCTTAGTCATATTAACCATATCCTTGATGGCCAAACACAGAATCCTGCTGGCATCTTTGAACCTCCCCTCTAGCTAAGAGCATGGGCCCCGGAGCTGGACCTGCTGGGTTTAAATCCCAGCTCTGCTACTCATTTGCTATGGGACCTTGGGCCGATTGTTTACCTTCCATAGACCCTGTATCTTCTTCTGTAAAGTTGGAGTAGTGATAACAATAATAACAATACTTAACTAACAGGGTTGTTGCACGGTTTAAATGAGGTACTATAAGCGTTTAAACCAGGACCCAACACCTACTATTTGCTTGATAAATTTCAGTTATCATTTTCTATTTAACGGCCAATCTGTATTTATAATCTCCCTGAGATCTGTGGTTATGTTTCTGTTGCCTAATTTCCTGCCTTCCACCACTCTATTTAATACCTAGATTAATGCAGAGTGTCACTGGATCATATTCTCTGCAATCTAGCCTGCATGTAGCTACCAAATGAATCTTTCTAAAGCACTGTTTTAATTATAATTCAAAAATCCCTTAGTGGTTTCCCATGGCTTTCAGGATATAATGGAAACTTTCATTATCTTGGCATTCAAAGCCTTCCATGAACTGGCTCCTGGCTTTTATTTTCAATTGTTTCTACCTCTCCTCTTATTAAACCAGTGGCTGTTGACAGGCTTGATTTCCAATTTTTTCTTAAATGTTCTGCCTTGACCTGCCTGCAATAGTTATGTTTACTATGTACCAGGCAAGGCAGTGTGTTGACATTTTAAGAGTGTCATTTCATTTATCCTCACAACAACTCTGTAAGGTAGCAACTGTGCTGTCCCTATTTTACAGATAAGGAAACTGAGGCCTGGAAAGAGTGAGTGATCGGCCAAAGGACACAGAGTTAGGAAGTGATGGACCCAGTATTCAAATCCAGGCTGACTCCACACCCTGTGACTTTAACCATTCTATCTTGATGCCTTCTCTCTGCTACTTTCCTTTCCTGGAGTATCCCTTCCCCTCAGTGTCCTGTCCTCATCTGTTTGATTCCCACCTGTTGTTCAAAGCCTTCCTTAGGTCTGTCTTTTCTATAAAGCTTTCTCAGACTCCTTCAAACTCTAGTGAACTCCTCTGTCAAATATGGCCTTCTTAAAACTGGCAAAGGTGTTATGTATTTCTCACGAAGCCCAGCAGTGCTTTCAGTACACTACTTAATAAATTCTGATCATTTATTGGTATCAGATTTCTTTTCGAATGAACTTAACAGTGACTCCTTGTGGTGAAGCCAGAATTTCTCTTTATTACTGGTTCTTGCCTATTGTCCTAGTTAGAGTTTTAGATTGCTGACACATTTCTGAACTTAAGCAGAAAAGGAATTTGTCGGAATGGCATGTGGGCATCTCACAGAGTGCTGGAGAAACAGACTTGGTCTAGGTACAAGGAAGGCAAATCCCAACAGAGGTCCCAACAGTGCCATCCCATGGGACACTCCCTGCTGTTCTACTAGATTTTACCTCCTTTGCAGTCAACACAAGCTCTTTCTACCTGACATCCCCATGTGCTGCCTGGTGGTACCTCCTTTTGCCAGTATTTCAGGGAGCTATGATCAACAGCTGAGGAAATGGAGCCATGAGTCATTCTCGGATAGCAGAAGTTGAGGAGTGGGAGGGACTCCAGGGTAAAGAGCTATGGCGCCTAAAGAGGAATAGAGGAAAATATAGATGCAAATATTAGAAAGAGAGGAAGTCACTGAAGAGGTTCTCAAGATCATTAAATGCTTTGTTAGAAGACAGTGCGCTTGTCTTCTAAAACTGTGAGTCAGGGATTTAAGGTTCCCTCGTTGGGAGGGTCCACGGATGGTCTTCAGGTATTTGTGACTCCTATGTGCACATTTTTTGATGGCTTACATTTTTCTGATGAGTGAGCCCATAGCTTTGATTAGATTCTCAAATGAGTCCATGATCTAAAAAGGATTGCAAAATACTATTATGAGCCATTAAAACATAAATATAATCTGACCCCAGGAAATCATGTGACCTAGAGGCAGACTCTCATGGCATCATATAAGGAAAAACATTAGATCTGAAAAGTCTGCAAGTACTATAATCAAACAGATGTCAAAAAGCTACTTAGAGGGCGAACTCTGTTTAGAGTTTAAGACATATGGTGGAATTTCTAAATATCCAGTGACCATGGATCAAAAGGACTTGTGCCCTGTGGAATCCTTTGTTTTGCCTACTTCAGCCAATTACATAACAATGACATAGTTCATGTCCCCGGTTGTCATTTTTATAGCATCTTTCTATTTTACTGGGAGTTTTGAAAAGAAGTCTCCTTAGTATCTATGCTTAGATAAGGAATAATCAGAATCCCTTTTTACCTATCTGGCACAAATCACCACATGACACAGTAGAGATGTATGATTGGCTTAAGCCTCTGGTATATGTGTATGTTTCAACTAAATCTAATTATTATTTGGGAAAAGGGAACCACCTAATGCCATGGCCTCCAAATATTTCTCATCTCACTCACCTAGCAAAAACTAAATGTATTAAATGTCCTCCCATATTCTATATTTATTTATAAATTGCATAGTTCTTATCAATAGCTAATATTTCCAAGGGCTACATATATGGGGCAAAGTTCATTGTTAAGCTCAATAAATGTAATTTCCTCATTTGTTCTTTCACTTGTTGAATTTAAATTATAAACTGAGAACCTTCTGCATGCCAGGCATTGTTCTAATCACTGAGGACACAGTGAATGAAGCAAAATCCCCACTCTCATGGAGCTTGGAGGCTAAGAGAGGAAGGCGGACCATAAGTAAAATGACCAAGTGAACTATATAGTTGTGTCACATACTAGTGAATGCTATGGAGAAAAGTATGACAGGAAAGAGCATCCAGGTGGGTTTGAGGAAAGAGTTGTACTTTTAAATTAAATAGCCCTAGAGAAAGTGTGTCTAAAGATGAGGGAATTAACCGTTTGGCTCTTTGTAACCATTTGACATGTAGACTGAAGGTGTCAATGTCTGTGTGTATTATATGAAATAATTGTGAAGCATAATTTCTTTATTTGGATAACCAGTATAAATAGAATTCTCATATTTTCTCCTTGTACCCTAAGCGATTAGCTTGGGCACCCCCCTTGGAAGACCACTAATTTGGTCTACACTTAACATGTACAACTGCTTTAAACAGAATTCTCAGACCTCAGCTGTATTATTGCCAGTTTACCTTTGGGACCTGGCCAGAATTAGAAAGTCTGGATGGCCATTTTAGTGACAGACACGAAGCCCTATGGTAAATTAGCTCTTTGATTCGATCTTGGTTTGGTTCCATGGGTGATTTTACATCATACGGTTTCTGTAGCTGTGAGCAATTCTCTTAAACACCCAAAGGCATTTGTGTTTTGTGTTTTTGTCTTGCTTTAAAGCAGGTGATTGGGGAGAATGCATGCACAAAAGCAGTATCTGAACAGCTGGGAGTTACTTACTCACAGGAAGCGGTAACTTGTCGGTTTTCCTTTCCTTTCTGTTGAGTTACATTAACATAGCATGAGCATTTCCCTTTTTACTGGAGAAGAAAGATTTGTTCGGCCTGGTGAAGCTTCAGAAGAGGAAAGTTTAACAAAATTGAGACTTTAAAATATTTTGTGACTATAGTTACAGAAATACAATGAGCTTTCGAGGAAAGGTTTTTAAACGGGAACCCAGTGAATTTTGGAAGAAGAGAAGAACATTGAGGAGAGTAAATCAAGAAGAAATCCACAGATTTAGTTCTGTAGGTATCCGAATATTGCTGTTTTGCTTTCCATCTTTTCTTCATTACTTTCTTTGAAAAAGGCTTAGCTCTAGAGTGGTATCCTAACATAAGTTACCGGGCAAAGTCTTACGTGGAACAGAAGATTCGATTTGGTTCATAAATACCGTCTTTTACTTACATCGTTACTTTGAAATCACGTTGCTTTCACATTCTATGTAACTCTTTTAAATCGTATTGATAGAGGATTTAAATAGTTAAAGCGTTATTAGGAAATTTGGAATTCACCTAAAGTTATCTTAATATTATGGTACAAGTTGAAATTTCTGGAGCAGTTACTCTCTTTATTAAAGAAAAACGTGTAATTGCCCAAGTTAAGATCCCAGTTGATGACTTGCATGTAGTTGTACTTTTTAAAAATATCACTGCTCTATTTTATCATGTGCCACTAATTATTTATTTTAAAAATTCTTAGAAAGAACTATTTGAAATATGAAAGAAAAAGTAACTAAGTATGCAATTAGTAGAGTCAAGGAAGACTGTAAAAATGGACATATTTTAAAAGTTAAAAAGATTTAGTTTTGTTTTACTGTTAAAAATATCTCTGCCTTGTTATTGTCTGCAAACAAAATGAGAGCTCTGCAAACAAGTATTTCTTATCGCACTCTACATTTCTATCTGTAGGCAGTACTGGCAGTTGGACATCAGAGCTGATTGCCGGGGCACGTCAGTGACTCTTCTGTAATGCGGGAGGCCTGCTTTGTATGATAAATGGCTGCAGCAACATCATTGGGTAGCTTCATTTTACAGGCTGGTTCAAGCTTTGCTTGCTTTCTTCAAGACGGGGTTTCTAATCTTCAGTACTATTATTATTTTGGGTCTGGAAAATTCCTTTTTGTGCAGGGCTATCCACAAAGGATGTTCATTGAAGGATGGTTAGCAAATTTCTGGCCTCTATTCACTATTTTCTAGTGGCAAACCCTCCCCAGTTATGACAACCAAAACCACCTCCAAAGATTGCCAAATGTCCCCTGGGCAAGGAGAGTGATTGATTGACAGCCATTGTCATGAGGGGAAAGAATCTTTGTTCATATAAATATCTTTAATCTAAAAACAGAAGCAGCTTTGTATATGTATGTGTATACATATATGAATAGTTATTTATGCATATGAAAAACAAAATTAATGAATAGTCACTCAGCCTTTGACAGACCACAACCAGGTACAAGTATACTGCCTCTCAATTAATAGTGGCTATCTCTATACTTACAATTATTCGGCATTAATTTAACATGAATAGAATTTATTAGAGGTCTGGCTCATAGATTTGGTGTTGTGTTGTTGTCTGTTCATTTTCTATCTCAGGCATGCGTGTCCACCGTTGGTGATCAAACACAACTGGGCCCCTCAACCCTTTTCCTGTGGTTTGTAGCCTGGGTCTTTTCCACCCAGTATTTCATAACTCAAATATACAAAGACCCGGGTCTAACGTCTTCCTCTTCATTGGCCAGAAATAGGAGCTCAGTTGTGCCCTCCCTACTGGCCTGGTGAGGGCCTCATCAGTTGTTTACCATCAACCTGTTGAAAGAGGATAACTGTTTCAAAGATTTGTTTGGTTTGAGGTTATTTTAACCTTTAGACCGTCCAAAAAACATAATTTGCTTGCTGCATTTCCTTCCACGGAATTAAGAAGTACCATGGGTTATGTCAACCTCAGATTTACTTCTTTCATCCAATAAAAGAGACAACACATAGGAGAAGAACATGTCTATCTTACACAGACCACACATACAGTATTGGCAAGAGCACAGTCCCTGGTGTCTCACCATATAATGAAGCTAATCACTCTATGAATGATCTTAATTGAATTTGAATGTATTGCTACTGAGTACTATGGGAAAAGCAGCCAGTAAGGACGTGGTGTTTCCCCACAGCATTCAGTAGCGATGCATTCAAATTTAATTAAGATCATTCATACAGTGACTGTCATTCTTCAATGGGAGGCACAGGGGACTTTCCTGCTGCTGTTGCCTGCTTTTGGTCTGCCTAAGATAGGCATATCTAAATTCACAAGTTGTCTCTTCTGTTGAGTACAGGATTGTTTAATCCCTCCTTAAGTAATATCCTGAGACATGATTTTCATTGTGGAATCCAAGAAAGTAAAACAAGAAATCAGAGGATAGGACTTGAGACAGACGTCTTGAGGTGGGGAGTGGGGGTCATTCTGTCTGACTCTCTCACTGACCATCTATATGACCTTGGGCAGGTTACTTAAGTCACTCTGAGCCTCAGTTTTCTCTTCTGAAAAATACTCATAATAATATCTATCCTAAGATTGTTTATTAGAATTAAGTTTGATAATGTGCATTCTGAGCATGGTTTGAACACTGTAAAAAGTTGCTAGAGTTACAAGTGGTGTGTAGTATTATTAAAGCCAGGTAAAATATTTCCATTTCCAAGGGCAAGGGAAAAGGGACAGTGAGATTGGGTTTCCAGTGACTGCAACAATTGAAGCCACTGATCTACAGGAAATACTTTGTTCCTGGGATCCTTTTTTGGTAACAGAACCACTCAGTAGACAGACTTCTGAACTGCATCAAGCTGAGTGCTGGGCAATCCCAGATCTCTCTCTTTCACCCAACCAAAGCCAGCTTGAACTTTCCACAGCACACTCAGCTAAAATCTAAAATCTAAACCAATATCCCTACACTGGCTTTGGAGTCTATTCAGTAGGTGATAAGGAAGAAGCAATTCAAGTGACAAAATGCCCAACAGATTAAGATGAGGCCTAAAGTCGAAAGGAGAAAACAATAATTTCTTTTTAACTTTTGGATGTACTCATATATTGTGGCGAAAGGAGAAAAAAATGACTGTTGGAGATAATTTGTCATAGATTATCTGTTTTTATAATGATCGTGTAGATTTTAAACTCATTCAGTCATTTCTTGTTCTAAAGCATATTTAGAAAAGAGTTAATTTCATGGTGATCTAGAATGCTTATCCAGAACTCTGTGACTTCCTAAGAATTATACGACCCAAACTTTATACCCCCTTGATCCAGATTGACAATTTTGTGTATTCTGTTGTATTCAAATTCTATTCGAAGCTCTATATTTTACTCCATTGGATTTTTAAATTGTATGAAATTTCCCTTATTAATCCAGTTTTCAAATGTATTATCTAAGAAATGCCTTCACATATTTTAATTCACTTATCACAGACAACATATAATTGACAGTACAATTGTGCTGTGCAAAAAGTTCAAGGAAATGAAATTTACATGTTAGATCACCAAATAGACCTACTTCCCTTAATTTTTGAAATGTGTGTAGTGTTCTGCAGTTGCTGGCTTTCTTTGTAACTGCCTTTGTATTTTTTTTTTTTTTTTACTAAAATCATTCAGTATGATCTCTGGTGCACAGGAAGTCAATAAAAAGATAATTTCTTTCTTAAGTTGTATGTCCTAATTTAGAAAGATTAAAAACACAATTAAGTTGAATTATTATATTAATCATCTATACAGTCATAAAAATATGCAAGTCAATTTAAATAAATGTGATTTATTTTTTTTTAAGTTGTTACTGGCTTGTGGATCATTAATCTGTAAGATTTTGAAATATTTGGAAAACTTTGGATATCCATGAAACTTCATCCTCTCCTCTTTAAAGTGCCAATTAGCACCTTCATAGGAAAATAAAAATGAAAACTATAGGGAGAGGATCTAATCTGAATGGCTTTAACATATCTCCTTCGTATGTCATTTTATATTGTATTGTGCTATTGTCTTTCAAGTCAGTTTTTTGTCCTCTAATCTTCCATGTTAATGGGAACAGCCTCCCTCCCTGGTGATCCGTGCTTCATTACCTATTATTACTCTTCGTTTCATACAGACATTCAGAGGGTCTTGCCTACTTAGGCCATTGTGTAATGAGCCCATTAGCTGAAAGGAAGTAAAGGATGGAATCCCAGGAATCAGGATGATGTTTCCAGGAACAATGAAATGAGACTGAATCAGGGTTGAAACACAATAGAAAGCAGGAATGAACATTACGTAGGAACAGGTTGAAGAAAGCAAAGAAGCAGGAATAGGCAGGGGATCTGAACTCAATCCAAGTAATGGAGAAGTGTACATTGAAACTCGATCTGCCTAAGAATCACAGGTGAACACAGATCAGAAGATTCTGGGCATGGGCTGCAGTAAAAGGGCGCTCAGGTGCCAGAGAGCCACAGAGAGCTGCTTCCAAAATGGACTTGGGAGAGGTGCTTGCAGTTTAACCAAGAATGACCTTACTTTCCTCCAGGCTGATGGTAAAGGGAGGGAGAAAACTTAAACCAGTAGAGAGCCAACTATCTGCACATGAGCTGGACCATTTGTTAGAGAAGGGGAGTACCATCACAGACAGGAAGAAAGGTCATGGTCCCCACAGCTCCATTTCCTGGATGATGCCAGTGGTTCAAAACTTCTTGATTTTAAAGATTCCCTCAACTAATGACAATTTCCATTGTGGAGGCTGACACAGGCATTATTAGAATTCATTATGCAGTTCCCAAATCTGCCTTTTAGTTCACTTCTGTTCATCTTCTCTGCCCTCCCATAAATATGTTTTTGTCCTCTGTCCCTACCATTTGTTCCCTGAGGGGCACCATGGGTTTGCACCAGCCCCTCGCCTCCTGGCCTTTGCTGCAGAAACTCATAAAGGGAGCAGAAGCGGTACCCTGAACTATAGCTTTATTCTAGAATCTTCCCAACAGGGGGAGAAAAAAAGTTTTCTGTCTCCTGTTCCTGCAAAACCATGTTCTTTGCTGGTGGGGTGGAGAGGAGTAGAATGGACTGTCGGCTTCAAACTGAGCTGAGTTGAAATATCAGTTCTTCCATCAACTCGGCCAAGTTGCTTAAGTCCTCAAAATCCAAGATTCCTCATCTATTAAAAACAAAAAAGCAACGATGATCTCTTCTAGCGTTGATGTGTGTATTCAATGAGATAAGATATCAAATACTTATGATGATCTTTGCCATTGATAATGATAGTAGAAAAATAATAACTTATTATCGTTTATGGGGTAAATTATAAAAAATGATAGTGCCTATTGTGGCTATCATTATTAAATTATTTGGCTCAACTATGTTATTTCTACAAGCAAACACGTAAGAATTACTCTTGCTATAACATACATAGCAAATGTGACTCTTTTATTTATTTATTTTTTTTTTTTGAGACAGAGTCTCACTCTGTTGCCCGGGCTAGAGTGCCGAGGCATCAGCCTAGCTCACAACAACCTCAAACTCCTCAGCTCAAGCGATCCTACTGCCTCAGCCTCCCGAGTAGCTGGGACTACAGGCATGCACCACCATGCCTGGCTAATTTTTTCTATATATATATATTTTTAGTTGTCCAGATCATTTCTTCCTATTTTTTAGTAGAGGCAGGGTCTCACTCTTGCTCAGGCTGGTCTCAAACTCCTCACCTTGAGCGATCCACCCGCCTCAGCCTCCCAGAGTGCTAGGATTACAGGCATAAGCCACCGTACCCAGCCTGCAAATGTTACTCTTAAGATAAAAGTAGCAGAAGGAAGGAAGGTGATCTGGAGCCAGCAATGGCTTAGAGATGCCTGGTCTGTCCTATACTAGGGGTCTGCCAGCTCTTCCAACAGCACCAGGCACCTACCTCCTATGGAAAGCAAAATTATAGCATATGACTGTCAGCACTGAAAGCAAATGTGCCTCATTGTTTGGTTTCCAGGTGTCCTGGTGTCATAGGAGAATGATGAGTTGAATGAGTTAGGCTTAGTGGAAAATTAGAGATCCAGTTTGCACTGAATGTATCCCCTTGGAAACTAAGAAGGTACTTAAGTCCCCCATTCCCAGAATGCATGATGCCTGATGTACTTTTCACAGAATGAGATGGTGTTGGGATGCATTGGTAACTCAGGAGTTTACTAAGCCTGAATTCCTGCACTTCAAAGACAGGAGTCATTGGCTACAATAGGTCCTCCTTTAAGGACATTCAAATCCAAATAAACAAAAATCGAGGAAATAAAATTCCCTTTTTCTAGGTGCTGCTCCTTGTATTATATCTCATCAAATTTCTTTAGTTGCAAGTATTAGAAACCTACTCCATTAAACAGGCACAGTCCAGAGAAGGGGACAGAAGGAATGATGGAGAAACAGGCTCTGGAAAGAATCAGGAGTGGACTTGGAGAAACTGAGGACGGTGGAAAATAGAGGTGGTCTTGGTGACTGGAACTAACGGACAGTCTCGCACGAGTACAGCCCTAGAAATGAACAAATTCCAAATCTTTTCTCAACTTTCGCAAACCTTCTACTCAAGGTTTAGAGTTCTGGGGAGACGGGGAGTTGAATGGGCCTCGCTGGGATCACATGCCATTGACCCCAGCAAAACAGGACCTTTTTAATAATGAGACCCACCAAGACTGCTCCTTACGGGAATGGGGAGAGAAATAAGTCCTCAAAAGGAAATTAAAACGCTAGTATTCACAGAAAGCAGGTTGGGTGCTGTGTAGGCCGAAAAACAACAAATATCCACTGTGCATATTCAATTTCAAGTAGCCACAGGTAAGAAAGCAAATGAAAGAATGGGCTGACTATCATTATGGGAAGATTTATTGAAAATATAGGAGTCACGTTGTTGACAGAACTATTTACATTTGTGTGTGTGACATGTATATACGCATGTGTACACACACTCACACACGCCCCACTTGACCTGCGAGTGTGACTGTTCAAAGTACTAAAACAGTATCAGAGGTTAAGCTGGTGGCAGCTTTCATCACAGACTTCGTATAAATTAATCCAAAATACCCACAGTTTGCTCTAAGGCATTAATTTCACTGGTGTCAGGCAGCCTCGTAATTGGGTTGTGATGTATTTTTAACTATGTTTATTATCATCCAAGTATTTCTAAAAAACTAAATGAGACATGTTATTTAATTTGACTTAGATATTCTTGGAAATTCTCTACTTCTTTGCAAATACTACTATTGTACGGGGAAGCAGCCGCTTTTAATTTTTTATTTTCATTTGCTATACGAAGATGTGTGAGTGTTGATGTGCTTATAAGTGATATATGTGGTTAGGAAATAAAAAGAAAATAAGACTGCAAAGGCCTGAATTCAATTTAAAAGTACACCTTACATCATAAATCTTGTAAGGCTTATTTGTATCCTTGCTTTTACTAATGAAGTTGAGTTAACAAAACAGAAAATTCTAATATTTTTAACTATCATGTTTGTGTTGAATAATGTGAACTAATTATCCCTTATATTTGCAAAGGGCTTTATGTTTTACCAACTTTAACCTGCTTTATTTCACTGAAACAGACTAAGACATTCAAAGAGTTACTACAGGTTGATTTCTTCTGAGATCTACATCCGTCCATCTCTGTTACCAAGGGAACTGTTTCCAAATTCAGCTTAATCTGAGTTTGCCCAGCTGTGTAGTTCTTCACTTTGATTTAGCCAGTGTTTTTCCATTCTCATGGAACTGTGTGTTCAAGACAGAGAGAAGGTTAAAGGGTCAGTATACGATGGTTTATTCCTTACTTAATCATTTCCTTTTTGCTGAGAAAAACTAGTCCTGTTTTGTGAATCTCAAACATTTGAGAGGCTATCCAGTGGAACTTCCCTCTGATGAAAGGCTATCACAGGCCCACAGGCTGACAGCTGTGGCCATAGATCCAGCTGTTTGGACTTTCTCCGATCTTCCCTTTTGTTTTAAACACAAATAGTGTGGGAGTTGGTTCCATTCCAATTACACTAAGGTCAAAAGGTCCTAGATTAAGTTAAGGTCTAAAGAATCCATGTGTCATGCAGATCTTCTGTTTCTTCTAAGAAATTTAATCCATTATCTTCATAACACTGAAATTAGTTAACAGCTGTGTTCTTTCTGATTTGTTTTGGAGATCTCAAGATTGGAATTCTTTTTAGGGTCTCTCAAAAGACCCTGTGGGTCATCGCTATGAGTTATTTGCTTGTCTGTGTGCCAAGACGTGAAGAGAATTTTTAAATAATTATCATGTGATACTCTAATAGAGCCTACTCTGTTGGTCCTAAACTAAATATCTATTTTTGTTTGTTTGATTTTCTGTGTCATTAACCAGAATGATAGTTTGCACACTGAAGAAGGCATTCAGATACAGGATTAATTCTGTTATGAATATTGAGAGTAAAGATTCAGATACCCAGAAAGGACAGGGGTGATTGGGAAAGAGTGAGGAAATCCCAGATAGCATCACAGAATATACCGCACATCACAGAAAGAACGTGAAACTTCTCAAAGGCAGGGGGAAAACTCTTTTCATCGTGTTTCTTGAAAAGACCAGATATTCTGAAAAGGAGTGCCAAGAATAACTAATTCAGATAGACAAAACTAGAGTAACCCCAGTGATGAGTCACTAATTGGCTAGCTAATTACACTTAACATTTACAGCCTGAATAGGTCCTCAGACAGGAGGGATTTGCTCAGAGATTGGTCTCTCTGCCTCCTTCCACCAATCCCCTCCCTGATTGGCTCCCCAGTGTTGACAAGTTCACCTTGTATCTGTGTAGGTTAGAGCCACAGAAAGAAATTCTGAGTATCTACAACGCTGAGTATCCTTTATATTTCTATTTGCAAAGCTAATGAGTTTAAGACTAAACCAATCCTAAATTTAATCCTCTTTTGATCTGCAAGTACAAATATATGAAAATATTTTCTAGGCCATTTCTTAAGGAAAATAAAAGGTAGAATTTCAAACTCGCTTTCAATTTGCTGAGATACATAATTAGGTAGGTTGCCTTCCTTTTTCGCACAGGGGATAGAGGAGCCTGATTTGATTCAGGTGGTACTGGGAGGGGACCTGCCCTTTTTTATTTCAGTACTCTTCCTTGTATTATTACCTCTTTTGCCTCCATTAGAATCATTAGTTGGCAGAGCTTTTTTAAATGAAATGTAGACAATAAATATAGAAGCATGCAGCATACTTCCTGGTACAGGAAGAATTCAGTGTAATTGTCTTGATTGGATGATTGGTTTGACTTGCTTTTTATATATTTCTGGGTAAAACATATAGGTTAATATTCAGTCATTTTCAAATAAAAGCAAATCTATATTTGTCTAGTATTTGGCAGTTCACATACCACTTTCACATATTCCATTTCCTTGATCTTTATAACACTGACCTTTTGCCATTTGTCCGGATATCAGCTAAGTCTCCAATGACTTGTCCAAGTTACGTAGCTGGTAGGGAACAGACCTGTGACTTCCAACTAGAGATTCTGACTTCTAAGCCTTTGCAACAATGACCAACGCATGTAGGTATTTAAATAACTTACTAGATGTTTATGGTTCCCTACAGAGCTAAAAAAATAATAATGCATTAGTTATTAAATTGCTAATTGTGCTTCCCTCCTCTGCTGACATTAGCTTCTAGACCCGCATACATAATCTGTAATTATTTTCCCTGGTTTCCTTTCCCCAGGGTTTTGTGTATCTTTTTTTAATTACTTGTGAAGCTGTTAATGGTTCAACTTTTAAGTGAAGTCACACTGTGAATTTTTTAGGCTCCCTCTCTGGTGGATTTTCAAAGGGGAAACAATTTTAAAATCAAATAACTCCCCAGTGTTTCCAGGAAGGCATGATAGTTTTAAGAAACCAAGTTCATCTTCTCACTGTGGTGAAAGAAATACATGTTCATTATAGAAAATTTGGAGAATGTGGAAAAATCAAAATAGCAAAATCCTAAATATCCTTCCCACCCAAACATAATAACTGATAACATTTAGATCTGTATCTCTATTTTTTCTGTAAATTTTTTTGAATCTTGTGCAGTTACTCTGTTGTATAACTTTTATTTTCACTTTTACTGATTATTGTAAACTTGAAAAAACTCAGTTTTAAAGGGCATGCATTGTTTCTTGGGGTGGTTGTGCCACAATTTCCTAATCATTCCTTATCCGTGATGATCTACTGTTGCCCATTTTTAGCTGGTCTTCCCCTTCCAGCCTTACTAGTAGGCATTCTGGATTTGAGCTCTAATGTCATACTATGTGTGCATCTGGAACCATTGTCAAGATGACCTTGACCTCTTTCCTTCTGAGGTAATACCCTTTCTTTATCTTTTCTTTTGTAGCAATGCTTGCCATCATGATCATGGACCCCAGCCTCTTCATGTTTTCCAAAAAAAAAAAAAAAAAAAATCATATGCAAAATGTTTTGAGTCCACTAACTCTCCTGAAGGATTGAAGCGTTCAGTAAATTCCTGGCATGTACTGCGCAGCTATTCATCGATTTACTCCAACCCCTATCCTAGTTTCATTCCCTCCCCAAAGCCCATTGCAGCATTAAGCCTCTCTCCACTACACATGGTTCTCTGAAAAATATAAGCCACTTTTTTTGAACAGCAGCTCTGATATCTTCTCTTACTGGGCTCCACTAGCCTGCCTGCCTTTCTTACCCCCCTGGTATTAAGGTGAACATGTTTTCTCCATCTTGTTACAAAGGTAAAGTTGCAAAGACATCCTTGTATTAGTCTCGGATTATGTGTGTGCTTGTTCTTTAAGATAGAATCCCAGAAGTCATTCTTGGATACAGATGAAAAAATATAAACTTATTTATTCCACAAATATTTATTGAGTGCCTACTATTTGCTCTTTACAGATATTAAACTTATAATACAGGTGTTTTAAATCCCTGACTAGTGAAAATTTAAAATCCACAGTCTTTATCTATTCAACTCTTAGGTAATGAGTACTACAGATGTGGTGATCTTCTAAAGGCTTAACAAATACTACCTCATTTAATCCTATGAGGGAGCTATTACTAAGCCATTTTACAGATGGAGAAATTAAGGCATGGGGATTTTAATTACCATGCCCAAAGTTCTTAGTCCATAAGTGACAATGCCAGAACTGGAAACCCCAGAATTCTGGTTCTACTGTGTATGTGACCCTTGCTGTTGCATCTTAACATAGAAAACCTGTAATCACACTCTCCCTTAAACTTTGGACTTTCCCATGATAAGGCTGGATAGTCTAGGTTATGTTTTAGTTAGACCGTACTTCTATTCTGGAGAAATACCTAGGTTGGTAATTTAATCATATAATTTTTCAGTGATACATACTTCAGGTGCTTATTTTCTTTAGTGTCATTTCTTTACCCATTTGATTTTGAATTATAACAATGAAAATAATTCAGCTCTCTGTAATGGATTACTGTGTTCTTGAAATTAAAATCTTTAGTGAAGACATGGGCAGTCTGCATGTTTCAAACCAGTTGAATGGCCCTTGGCATTCCGGGACTATCACAGAGATGGCAGTTTCACCACCCGTGGGCACAGATACCATGTTGGTGTGCTGTGAGAAGTTATGGAATCAGTAGAGAAGAAAGCATTTGTTTTTGTGGCAGGAGCCCATTCTTCTACCGTGAAGTTGATTTGGAGGAGAGCTGTGGATTTGGGAAACTAGATCAAACAAATCTCTTCATACTGTCTAAGAATAGGGCCTCTTACCACTGCAGTACACCATCAGCCCCGATGCATAATAACAGGTACTGGGGGTGCCTTTTCCCATGCAAAGTGACTTTAGAATAGCTAATGAAATTCATTAGTCATTTGAGAGACAGTAAGAGTAAAAAGCACTATAAAAATCCAATCCAATTCAGGGTAATCTTGGCACCTACCTTATCCCTGTTGGTGCATTTCCAAAAGAAACAGGCACATTAAATTCAGGAGGGACAACCCAGCGCTTGTTAAAGCTGTAAATCAATGCTGCTACATTCCCAGTTTCACTCAACATCTCTACACAGAGCGGTAGTAAGAAATTCACTGATCCCTCCATCCCCCTCTACATCTGTCTCTTTGCCCAAAGCACTGAGCATGCAGCTCCCTTGCTCTGGAGAGAACTACTGGTTGTATAGCCTGGACTGTCCCTATCGCAGATACATAAAGCATCTGTGACAAACTTGGCCAAATCTCAGGCTCTGTGTGCTAAGGAATATATCATTTCTATTACTTTTTAAACTTTATATCCACAAAATTATGATACATTGAATATCTTGAATGTTACACATTGATTAACAAATTACCTGGAAAGATCAAACTTCACCAATCTATTCCCTAGAGGCCAAAACTTAGTAAATTATATGAAGCAGATCTGCTGGGTTTTGCAGCCCCATATCAAAATAATCTCAGTGCAATATTCTAAACAGGGAAGACCTAATAAATATCATTCATTAATTTGCTGTTATGTCATAGCCTGAAATGAATACATAAAATGTGTCTTCCCAGAGATGTTTGCAGGCTCTCAATTTTATTGGGTATATC